>APFE030438626.1:72165-119436 GCA_000404065.3 Pinus taeda
AAGGCCTTGATAGGCACCTTCTCATTTAGAGTCTCAGAGGACACCATTGCTCAAGCAACAGGGGTTAGTCCAGAGGGTGAAAAATACTTTAAAACTAAGCAGTTTAAGGAAAAATCATGGACCCAATTTATGTCCAGGTCACGGGTTTCAGCAGTAAATTAGAAGAAGGGAGTTCCACGCAGTTGGCTCGTTCATCCTTGGGACGAGATGGTTTATATCCTTCAGAAGTTCGTGACCTGTGAAGGCCGCTATAGTATCATTTACTTGTATCACATAAAACTGCTGCTGCACATCAAGAAACAATGCACTATTAGCTTGCCATACTTTTTGCTACAAAGCTTAACTAAAATGTCTAAAACTGTTCAGAAACAAAAAGGGAATGAGGATAAGAGTTTATACCACTTTGGGTTAATTAAAATCCTCATCGAAGACGAAATGCAGAGACGAGGAAAGACATGGAAAGAATTCCTCACGGCCAATCAGATTAGAGACGAGGAAGAAAGAGAAAAATCGCCAGAGGACCCAGGGTTTGTAAGAGATGTTGATGAGGATATTCTGGCCTCCTCCCGAGCCAATAAGATACCTGTGAGCACTGTAAGAACCCGACAGATGAGGAAAGAAGAAGCGAAAAGAGCAGAAAAAGACAAGGTGTTCACCACCTACTCAAGAAGGTCGAGGAGGGCAGCAAAAGTTCAGCTGCAAGAAGAGTCTAATGTGCCTGAACAAATGGACATTCAAAGCAGTGGTTATTCACCACCAGCACCAGAAGTCGATGTGCGTGTTGAGAGCCACTCACCCCCGGGATTTGATATCGAAGTCGAGAGCCATAATGAGCCTGAGAAAGGGTCTCCATCTCCTGGTAAGAAACAGAGGAAACTAGATAGGCAAATTGAAAAACTCAAAGAGGAGCTCATGGAAGCCAACATGTTAGAAAGGGTCATTAAAAAGGAAAATCAAATGCTCCGTACCCAGACAAAGGAAATTCAAATGAAACATGACAAGTTGAAAAAGCGGGTTAGTGAGCTGGAGGCAGAGCAGACCGACATCTGCAAGTGGGCCACCAAGTGGTACAACCAGAAGAAAACCCTAAAGGAAAAGTACTGAAGGCTGAAACAGGAGCTCCACGACCAAGAAGATGTCCGGGTAAAGAAGAAGAACATTGACACACTACTCAAGGCAGCAGAGGTACAGACAGGAACTGAGTTCAAAGGCAGCACATCAGGGTTGGCATGAGGACATGCCAAGTCATTAAGTCGGGGAGAGATGTTGGTACCATTCTAAGCCCTTTCTCCCATTCCAAAACATGACCATTTCCTACCTTTTTCTCATCATCCATTCCTCAAATGCCTTAGAATTTAATTAATTTAATAGTTTATAGTTGTTGACATGCATATTAATTGATTTAGAGGTTTTGTGTTGACAAATTAGGATTTTAGGCCTAAATCACTAATTTGTCAACAGAAAACCTCTAAATCAATTAATATGCATGTCAACAACTATAAACTATTAAATTAATTAAATTCTAAGGCATTTGAGGAATGGATAATGAGAAAAAGGTAGGAAATGGTCATGTTTTGGAATGGGAGAAAGGGCTTAGAATGGTACCAACACACCTTATTGATACACTGTTATTTGGTGAGAGAATACCACTTGCATATTAAAGCCAAGTGGAAGATACAGAGATAGAGGTAGAAATAGAGTTAGAGACAAAGAAGGAAGCCCACAAAGAGAAAAAAAAGACAGGAAAATCCAGAGAAGGAACAAAACCAATGTGGTTCTGCAAATATTTTTAATTCTAACATTGATTTCCAGTGTGCAGTTACACAAAATGATTATGAAAAAGAATTAAAGTTCCTTGAAGCATGGCTTGAAAAACCATGTGTTGATGATACCTACATATAAGTTGAAGTTATGAATATTGAAGAGAATATGGACGATATTGAAAATGAAATTTTAATGTATTGGAGTCTTGAAGAGATAAAATTCTATTATAGACTTATGCTGTAGCAAATTGATAATGAGAAGATTGATAAGGTAGAGAAAACTATAGAAGATGACATGTGGCAGTAGTTCACATACGAACGAATTTTTGAAGACGTAGAAGACTTCCATGGATAATCTAAAATGATTTTCTATGTTTTTATGACAAATAAAGATATAACGATGTTAGAGCTACAACAAGAAATGAAGAAACTGAAATTTGGAGCCTACAACCAAAAGGCAAAGATGAAGCAGTTCAATAGATACAGGATCTGGAAGAAAAGGAAAAAGAAATTCAATGCAACAGCCAATGTCAAAGTTTTGAGTTATTGTAAGCCTCCCTGAGACTTAGACCAGCAGGCATGTTTAAGTTATGTTCAGTCAAGGTTATGTTGTCCGTCATAATTAAGGGGGAGTGTTGGAGATTAATTATGATTGTCTATCAATTCAGTGACAATGCACTGCCACCACCGCACTACACACCGCCTCATCGATCACCGCCTTACCGTGTTGATTTTCGAAGAGCCATCACTGCCATAACACTTTCGAATTGAAGGGGCAATAAATGAATTAAGTTTTGTATAAATATAGTTGATATGGGATAGAAGAATGCACAGTTGAGACGCATAGTCTGAACTATATGCAGTTGTAGCTACTTCAACATTTGGTTATTCTGTGATTTTATGTTAATAGTTTTTTTTGTGTTATTCAACAGTCGTAATTGTGTTTTCGTTGTTTACCCTGAACCTTTCAATAATAAGTAATTAAAAAACATTAAATCTAAAAATAACATTTCAATATTAAGGAATATAGAAAATAATATGGTTTTTTATTCTCTTTTTTCTTTTTGACCTTGTCTATCTCTTTAAAAGAGATTTGATAATAATACTTTCCAATAAAATTTATATATATTTAAATTTGAAAGCAAAATTAATCTTTTTTATGAATTACAATTTTCATATTCATAAAAGATTTTTGTCCCTCTTGTTATGATTTCATTAACAACTATTCCCATAAAGAGGATCCCATATTTGCTTGTTTCTTCTATGACCCATTATGCCTATTTAAATATTTTTTCATTATTTTCTTTTTATCTTTATTGTGGGTGATCATTTTCATTATCTAAGAGGAAGAACGAATGAACCTTTCTCCTATTTGGATAAATCTTTTCCTGAAAGATAATATTCTTAAAAATGGCCAACTCGATTACTACTCCACCTAAAAACTATATTTTGATAATCCAAAAACTATATACATTTAAATTTATATTTTTTTAAATTTATTATTTAAAATACATTCACAAAGATTCATATTCAAATAAAATTATATATATATATAAATAATTCCATCCACTCAATTATCTTTCATGAAATAATCTACAAACTGAATTCTCAATTTTTTTAAAGATTAAGTCATCGCAATGGAGAGGGTAAATTTGGAGAACTATGAGGTGGTAAAGATATTTTCTCTTTTCTAAAACTAGGGTTGTTTTTTTAAAACATTCTAATAAATAAGACTATTATAATAATTAAATTACAAAAAATTCTCTATGAGAAAAGTATATGTAACATTGTTTGGTTGAGTTTCAATAAATTTATCACTGTAATTTATTATGCGGGATTGGAACTTATTAAAATGCTAAAATGCTAAATTAGTATAGTGGTTTTATAATAACATCTTTTTTTCATTAATTTATGGATAACATATCTCTAAATTTGGCACCTCACTAGAGTTTCTCCACTATATAGAGACTAGGCATGATGACTAGGCATGATACAAGATTGAGCAACTTGAAAAGATTACTTAGTTAGAATTTCTCCACTATATAGAGACTAGGCATGATACAAGATTGAGCAACTTGAAGAGATTACTTGAAGAGATTACTTAGTTATTGTATCTTTTAATGAAACCAATTTTGAAAAATAAGGAACCATAGATATCATTTCTCATCTATATAGTCATAATTCCAGCATAAGAGTTAAATATTTAATATTATAAAAAAAAAACTAAGATAGATCTTTAATTATTGACTCTCATATAGAAAGAAGTGCTAGGATATAATAATCCCTTAGTGATGTTGCATTTTACGCTTAATTTTTGCGACATAACTAGTAGCATACACTCCTCATATTTTTTATTCCATTTAAAATTTCTTGACCATGATTGACATATCGTAAAGATTTCCAGCCTCCCTTTCCATAATTCCACCATGGAGAAGGTATCCCTTATGAAGTATAAAATTTTGGAAAAAAAAAAATATAGATAATATCTGAGGAAACATTTCATCACAAAAAGTAATAGTTTTGAATGACATCTCAATATAGCACCGCATTGTTGGGGTGGGTAACAAAAATTACTTATACTCCTCGTGGCTATGTCTAACTTGTCGAAAATAACTTGAAAAAGATATACTCTATAATCACATCTGATCTATCACCTTTTTTAGTAGTCAAATAGAATATCTCTCTAGTATCAATTGCCATAAACATAAATTTAGATACATGATATTAGAGCTTCCACATTCAATGTTAAAAGAAAATGAATCATGTGATCATTTACAAGAAGACCTATATGAATTTGACCTTTTAAGAAACTACAAAGAGTTCAAACCAATTAATTAAATTTTGATCCCCAGAAATATTATCACTAATCATTTGTCTTTCTTTCAGAAACATCTATTCTCATTGGAATTATAAGATCCCTCGATATTATCATTTCATATTCATTTCTATGACGTAGAGTAAATTTTAAGGATCCTTACTTTTCTAAAGTGCATAAACATTTGTAAAATATTTTAAAATAGTTTTGTAAAATATTACCAGTTAATTTAATGTAATTTTATAATTTTTATTATTTATAAAAAAAAATGGTCATTAAAATGTTATAATTTAATAGTTTATTTTTTTTTTCAAAATAAATTTTGAAAAATATTTATTAAAAAAAATATCAATAATAAAATTTATCTTTAAAAAATTTATGCACTAAGATAACCATGAGAGATGACGTTCTCAATATGAAATCTTTGTGTGATCTTAAAAATATCACACTCTGCACTGTCCGAAGCCATCCTTGTCACGCCCCCACACCTGCGATAGTCTTTCAACTGCTTATGGCGAGGTCTGGCACCACTGAACACTTTCTTTTCACTAATACTTATGTTCATGGACTACACCTTAACATTCAATACTTAGTTTATTTTTCTTGACCAAGTATTATTATTATTCCATTATACTAATGAACACCCATACACATTCATTATCCACATCAATTATACATGAAGAACACAATTGCACAGTATAAAGGGAGGGGCAACTCCCTGAACAATGAGCTTTTGCCCAATTTCAATATATTATTCAACTTTACAAATTTACAAGTATACTTGGGAAACACCAAGTTTCATACTTAGCCAAATTTACAACCAGCAACACCTCCGTGTTCCAACCAAGTTCCTTGCCTGAGTTGGGTGGGAGTGCCCTCACACGGACCGCCAACTGAAACTCCTCAACCGAACTTCACATCGTGTCTTTGTTCACCCGGCAACACTTTGTTCACTCGGCGGGTGGGTGCCTTCGTGCACCCTCCACCCAGACCTACGATCAATGGGCAAGCACCTCACCGCATTGTCCATCCAACTCTCCAACTAGCGGGCAGACACTCTCACACACCGTGCCACCCGAGCCTTCAACCGAAATGTCGACCAAGACCAACTGGTCATCCTCACCCGAGACTTCATCGCGTTCAACCTTGCACGATGAGCGCCTTCACCCAAGGCTTCACCCATGTTTCCTCCAAATGGTGGGTAGGACCCTTCGTGCAACCCATGCCCACGCCTTTACTCGATAACCAAGACTTGTGCGTTCACCATGTAGCATTGCCCAAGAGCAGGTGCATTAGAACTGTGCCTTCTTGTTGCGGCCTAACTCTTCTTTGCACCTCCTCTTGTGATCACCGAATGATGTGCATTCAAATGATGTCTTTCGCTCCAACACTTTGCTATGTTTATATGAGTGGTTGGGCAAGTCGAGTTCCCGAGTCGACTCGTCCACCACGTGAACCACGCCCTCACATCGTGCGAATTCTTATGGTCGGCCATCCAACTTTTTTCCCAAATTGTTGTTCACGTGAGGTCTTGTCCTTTGTATCATCCAAGAATTGTTCATTTGTGTAATATAAAGGAGTTTTCCCCTTGAAGAGGCTAATTTTTAATGCGCTGATCTATGTTTTCTATATTTTTGTGAGCTGGTTTCATAACATTTGGTATTAGAGCTTTGGATTTTAGGGTTTCGTTGCTCCAAATAGGTCATTGTGGCATTTTTGCTATAAAGTTTTTTATGAGATGTCTCAGAAGCTAAAACAAAAAACCAATTTGAGACGAAATCTCACTAAACCTCAGATCAGAAGGTCAGATCTTGTCTCGCTATATTTTCGGAGATATGATCTCACGAAGTTAGGGTTTTTGCAAGCTCCAGAATTCCATCTCAAACTAGTCATCATGGAATTTTCACTATAATTTATTTTCTAAGAAGGTTTAGATTCTAAAATTAAAATCCATTTGAGCTTAACTTTTGGTGAATCTCAAAACCAAATTTTAGATCTTGGTTCGCTATGTGTTCGGAGATATGGTCCAAGATATTTAGGGTTTCTGAAGGCTCCTAAATTACATTCTAAACAAGTGACCTTGGGAAAATCATCATAACTATCTATCTGAGAATCTGATTCAAATTTCGTAAGAAGTGATAAAAAAGTAGATGGACTATAGTTTGTTGGGTATCATTTTCATAACCTAAAGTGGAAACAGTGACATGTAGCACTTTGTACAAGTTTGCTCTACTGAACTAGTCTATAATCAGGTCATCGTGGGGGATTTGACATAACTCTTCCTTGCAGAATCCAATATTGATAAGACTTGTGGGGTTAGAAAGAGGACCCAGAGGGATACTACAGGACAAAATTTAAGAACTTGGATATTTGAAATTACATAGTTAAAGTTGTTTCAAGATCGAGCTCCTAAAATCAAGAAAAGGTGATATGAGGAAGTTTGATGGCAAGGATCCATTAAATTGGTACTACAGATGGAGAAATATTTTGATCTACATGAGGTGCAACTGTTACAAAAGGTACGTATCGCATCTTTATATTTAGAATCGAATCAATTTTTATGGTATGAAGGGCTTTTTTCTAATAAACCACTTGTCATGTGGTTAAATTTCATGAAGAAAATGATAGCACATGATGAGGATACAAAGAAAAACACCTTCTTTAGCCAATTGAATAATCTGAATTGTTCCCATCGAATAATATATTATACTAAAAATCCTAAGCATTTTCAGGAGAAGAATGATGAACCCTAATCTCTTTGTCGTCGCCTCCGTTACTTCAGCTATCGTCTAGCCTTTGCTCGGCCCTGCAGAAGAGGGTGACGGGAGTTTCAGAGCGGCCCCGACTCCATTCAAGCCAAACCCAATGAATAAGATCGTGTGCAGCCCTACGAAAAAAAAAGAGAAACATGCACGGGATGGGCTTACAGCAAGCTGTGTATGCACTGCAGTAGATATGGTGGCAGACACTCTTCGTCTTCAGGTCGTTGGTAGCTTCGCAGTGAGGATGAGGATGGCGCCCGACCTCGATGGACTTCTGCAGGCCGCCAAGATTTTGCATGCTTTGACAGGCAACAAATCAAACTTCCATGCCCCTTTCCAAACTCTACAAAAGCTTTTTTTCCATGCCCCTTTCCGTTAGTTATTCAACGATTATATACACAAAAATATTTATTTTACTCCGATGTGATGAGATTTAATATAAAAAGTTTGATGTTGATTTTTTATTTATTCATGATTTTTAAGTAGGTTAATTTAGTAGTTTAAAGGAGTAGTAAGAGATTTTCATATTTTATTTATTTATTTATTTTTCTTAATTTTGCTTCAAATTTGGTAGGGATTTCTTGAAATTGTAATTTTTAGTTGTAAAAATCTAAAAAATATTGTCTTAGGATTCCTTCATAGGTGTGGTGAGTAACTTTCAAATTTGAAGTGTCAATGATTTCATCTGGAAATTCATTTAACCTTTTAAAGATTAATGATTATGAAAAAATGTACTTTATTTACTAGTGTATATTAAATAAATTTTTTATTGAAAAATGTCAAAATGAATTTTTTTAGAAAGAGAATAATGAAAGTTGAGATATAAGAGTAGTTACGAAGAGAATTTTCATAAACAAAAATTTACACTCACAAATTTCGATCAAACTTAAAATGAAGGGCATGAAAATTGCAAAACCGTCATCAAATTTTCATTTGACAGGCAAAGAAGATTTGAAATTCCAGTGCTGGATCAACACTCTCTAAGCTATAAGTACTGTGTCGCCCAGCCGCGAGGTTGATAACTAGGTTCTCTACCAATTTTTTATTTTTTTCCCAGATAATAAAGTAAGAGTAGTTACATTTTATTTGGATGAATCAATAAGAATTAATGTCTTCCCTTCTCATAGAAGGGAGAGACTGTGGAGCTGGAACAAGTTTTTTCATAGAGTCCAATTGATTTCAGCCACCCGCCTTTCCCGAAGTCAGACAGCGCATTTTTCCTCTTCGAGTGATAGGTCCACAAGATAGGAAGGCTGGGAGCGTCTTCTGGTTGGTTGGTAAGTAGGGCCGGTAAGTTTCCGAATAGCGACTCCCGACTATCATAGATGAGTCCTCGCATGCACTTAATCTCCCTGGACTCGTAGCGCTGCCTCCATCCTCATCTCATGTAGTAGGACGTATGGTGATGAACCTGTCGTTACTTCTTTGTTTCAGTCTCTAGTTTTATATTGGACTCAGTTAGATTTTCCACGGTTTCCTCCTCCCATCTCTGGCCTTTGGCCCTGGGATTTCTTTCGTCTGCTCTCTGTCTGTTTTCTCCTGGAGTGGTGGTCTCATAACATGATAGATTCCTCTCAGATGAATGCATATCTTTGGAGTCTAGCCTCATTATTACGGTGATTCAGATGGTTCTGACTCTCACAGATTTGTCTTTGTTTTGGGTGGGTGGTTGTGAAATTTCTATGTCAATTCCTCAGCTGGATAATCAGCTCATATATGATTTTATGCTAGACATCTCGTTGAAGGTGATGGTTTGGTAATGACGCTCTCTCTCCCGCATATTCCGGAAAAGCAAGTAATAGCATAGATCTGTTTCTGCTTATACAATGCTGGAATCTTTACTTGCCAAGATAAAGAATTCGATTGTCTTCTATAGCCCATGTTCTGATTTTCGTATTAGAATTGGGAAGTGGTGGTGTGTTTTCCAGCTTGTTTGTTGCTGTGTCGACTGTCATGAACATTCTCCTGCACAACAGCTTTCGTTTTCCTGAAACGTTGTATCGCACGACTGCTTGAAAACCAGTGAAATCCCTCGTATTTCCTTATCCTCCTGGTGACCTGAAAAATTCAAATTTTCTCGGGACTGCACTAGCCTTAATTACGTCTGTATCTATCTCCGGCTCTTGTAATATATCACATCTGGCATAGTATGTATAATCTCTTGCTATCTAATTTTGATGTTGTCTCGGGGAAGGGAATGTACTTTTATATCATATCATCTAGAATATTTCTCCATATTTTCAATTCCCCGCCTCCTTTTCCTTCTCTGGAGTCTTCTACCTTGTTGATCTCGAGTCCTTATCATTCTAGATCCATTAATTTTTCCCTGTCCGACACATCCTCATGTCAGGATCGAATCTACGATGTTGATCTCCTCGATCTATTATATTGTTGCTTCTCTCTCCAGGGTTATTTCATCCAGGGACTCTTATCAGAACAATATTTTCCACTTATGGCCTCTCCCTCCAGGCTTTATTATATCTGGGGATCATAACAAGGAAGGTAATTACATAGGAGTTGTTTTTCTTGTTTTGGTACAAGTGGCTGACGGCATCATCACTTGCCGGCCTTAGTGCTCATCCTCTCCCATTAATAGCATTGATGACTCAGACTCTTTAGCCACGCGAGCGCTAGTACAGGCAGCTACTCAAACCAAGGGGGATTGGAATAAACATCCAAGCCTTACAGGTTGGAAAGCCACAATGGAGGACATGATTATTATGCCAGCTTGCAGGGAGACTCATAAACCTAAAAAGGCCTTCTCTAAAATAGCGGAATCCCCATCTTCTCTCTTTAACAAAGCAAAGAATCCTGTCAAGACCGACCCTCCTCCGAAAGCCATATGCTTGGATGGTGCCACTCTTACAGAAAGAATTGATAGCCTAAAGAATTTGTCGCTGGTTGGGAAGTGGCAATTCCCTGAGATGGATGACCAGGACATGCGTAAATGGTTAACGGAAAAGTGGGCTCCCCTGATTGGGTATACTCCTATCATTTCCCGCCTCATGAGGGAATGGTATTCCTTCCACTTCCTGAAAGACTCTGATTTAGATATTATTTTAAAAAATCCCTGGGTTTATGGAAGAAGCTTCTCAGCTCTATCTCGCTGGTACATAGGCTTTGATCCTTTAAAGAACACTCCTTCCAATTGCCTGATTTGGGTGAAACTTCCAAACTTGCCCTTCGAACTATGGACAGAAGAATCTCTTTCAAAAATAGGAAACTCGATAGGCAAGTTTGTCTATGTTGACCCCTGGTTTAGAGGAGAGAAAGATAAGAGAATTGCTATGGTCCTAATTGGAAAGACGTATAAAGGTGGTTATCCAGATCACTTGGAGATTGTATGGGGAAATAGTAAAATCCAGCAAAGGCTAGACTTCTGGGGAATCCCCTTTAGGTGCTCTTTATGTCATAAGATAGGTCACTTGATAAGGAATTGCAGTCATTGTTTCTCTCAAAAAGGCAGGAAATCTAACATCAGGCGGGGCAGGCGATCTGAGTCTGAGTATTCCCGGGAAGAGGATATTCAGGTCATTGGAAAGCAAGTTCATAAACAATTGTCGATTCATGCTCAGAACATGACCTATAAGTCTCTGCCTTTAGATCCTTCTTTAGACCTGAATCTTTACTGTTCCAGAGATTCTCAAGAGCGCTTAGATTCGATCATCATGCCTCCATTATGCTCGCAAATTCCTGAACCTCGAGAGGATATTCCGGTTCCTCCTCCTCCTGATATGAATCAAAATGATTTCGTCGTATGTTCTCTCCCCATTCAGATTCCATCATCCACTCCGTCTCCTGACAAGCATTGTCATGCTGATTTGAATGGTAAGGAACCTAACCAGACTCGAGAATATGACCTTCATCATAGTCTTTCCCCGGGCAATGTTTCCCCTGATTCTCTGGCTAATAAGTTTGATAGTCATATAGATTGTTTCCTCAATAGAACCTCACTGGAACTTGAGCCACTTACCATTCACAATCCGTCCAACCCGCCCCATCCTTTCATTAGTCCACAATCCGCGAAAAATATTACTGTCAGGAAGAAATCAAAGGGGGGTAGTCATCATTTTAGAGGGACATCTGTAGCTTCTGAGCATGATGTGAGAAATTATTCCTTGGTGGAAGTCCCTGTTCTGGATTCACCTGAGTTTCGACCCCTTAGAGCATGCGAGGCTGGTGAGTCATCAAAATGACATTCCTTGTCTCCATGAACATCATGGGGTTGGGCACAGCCCCCAAATTCATTGCACTAAAGGACGTTTTCTACATGGCCCATCCGAAAATCATTTTCATATAGGAGACCATGCATCCCAGCTCTGCATCCATAGTTTACTTTAGAAAAATGTTCCCCACGTGGCATATGGTGGCAACTGAAGCAAATGGTCAGTCGGGTGGCCTAGTGGTTTTGTGGGATCCAGTCTGGATTATGGAAAAAGCATACAAATGTTGTGCTAGAATCTTAATCTATGCATCTATCAGGGGAAAATCTTGTTCTCTCAACTTGCTGAATGTCTATGCTCCATATAAAAACAGACTGGCTTTTTGGGAAAATCTTTTCGAATCACACATTCTAGAGGTTGAATCGTTGCTATTAGCTAGCGATTTTAACTTGACTCTTAGTTCTGATGAATGTTGGGGGAGCTGCAGGAAAATTGACTCTTTGGCTGAGAGAATAAAGAAGGAATTACTCTACAGGGACTTGGCAGACATTGCTCTTGACAGAATGATGCCGACCTGGGACAACTGCAGGACCGGGTAGGCATACATAGCCAAGGGAATTGACAGAGTCATTATACATGATTGCATCATAGGAATTCTGGGTATGCCTGTATTATCAATAGGGAATGATCATACATCCGATCATAGGCCTATCTTTCTTTCCTGGCGCGGGAACATAAACAGAGCCGGATACCCTTTTAAATTCAATAGAATACACTTGGAGGACCTGTCCTTTAATGAAGTCATATAAGGGAATTGGAAGCACATACAGGAGTCTGAAATGGCTCCCTTCATGCCATTCCGCGAAAAGTTAAAGAGATTGAAAGCAGTCACGAAAGAGTGGCAAAAAAATAAAAAAAGATGGATAAGGAGGAATTAATCTGCATCCGCAAGGATCTGGACTCCCTCTGTGTGTTGTCCGACCCCAATTACCTTTCCTTTGATAAGAAGAACATGATTAGAAATCTGGAAAAAAAGGAAAAATATGATCCTTCTAAAAGAGGAGGAATCATGGCGTCTCAAGAGCAGAGCCATCTGGATAAAAGCAGGAGACATAAATACTAAGTTCTTCCACAAATTCGCAAGCGCAAGAAGGGAAAAAAATACTATCTGGAGCATAAGAGATGATCACGGGAACATACTCACATCTCAGGATCAGATCACGACAGAGGCAGTGCGGTATTTTCAAAATCAATATAGAAGAAGGGAGGTTATCTTCCAAGACGCTCTTTGGGGTGTTGAGCTAGTGCCTAAAATGTATAATGATGCTGAAAATGAAGACCTCATAAAGCCTATCTCCGAAGATGAACTTCTAAAGGCCATGAAATCCTTCAAAAAGGATAAAAGCCTGGGGCCTGATGGTTGGCAAATAGAATTTTTCCTACATTTCTTTGACCTCTTCAAATCGGATCTGCTGCACATGGTTGATGCTTCCCGGATCGCTGGAAACATTCACTCAGCAACCGCCTCAACTTTCATCGCGCTTATTCCAAAGAAGCATAGGTCTGAATCCTTTCAGGATTTTCAGCCAATCTCTTTATGTAACATCATGTTCAAAATTATATCAGAAATTGTTGCGGAGAGAATGAAGCCTCTACTAAACTCCATTATCACCAGAGACCAACATGCTTCTTTAAAGGGCAGATTCATCTTCGACGCGGTCGCCATGGCCCAAGAAAGTCTCTTTAAAATGATATCAAAGAACTTAGATGCGGCAATCCTCAAGATTGACCTGCAAAAAGCTTATGATTGTGTCGATTGGGGCTTTCTGAGAATCCTGCTGGCGAAGATTGGACTAAACTCCCAAGGTGTTAATTGGGTCAAGTCTTGTGTGGAGAACGTAAAATATTCGGTGATCATGAATGGAATCCCCTCGGTCTTTTTTCAAGCTGAGAGGGGACTCCAACAGGGATGTCCCATTTCCCCATTGCTTTTCATACTGCTGATGAACTCACTTAGTCTCCAGATTAACAAAGCCGTCGTGGATAAGAGATGTCTTCCGGTTAAGATCTGTAAGAACATCTCCATCTCACATAATCTTTTTGTTGATGATGTTCTCATCCTTGCTATGCTCTACAGGGCCTCCTGGGCTTGCATAAAAGACATTCTCTCTAGATTCCAGAAGGCTATAGGTCTGTTTATAAATAAGGAAAAATCCTTCTTGTTCCACAATGATGTAAAGATGGATATTGTTCATTGGATTTCACAGCAGATGGGTATAGCTCCATATTCAATACATCACGGGTTCAAATACCTGGGCTTCTCTTTAAAGGCAAAAGGATATACTATTAGGGATTGGCAATGGCTTCTGGATAGGTTTTACAAGAAGATTGCACAATGGGAATATAAATTCCTCTCACTTGCTGGTAGACTTATATTAGCTCAGTCTGTCCTCTGTCAACTATCAGTCTTCTGGGCTCACATTTTCTACCTTCCCGGAAGTATTATTAAGAAGATGAACAGGTTGATTGCTAACTTTCTTTGGGGAGGTCATGCATATTAGTGTAAAATTCATCTCGTCAAGATGGCCTCCATCTCTGTTCCTAAAAGTATGGGTCGATGGGGCTTGAAAAACATTCGCACTTTTGGTAATGCTCTTCTCTGTAAGTCTCTCTACAGAGGAATATATGGGGATGGGCCGTGGAGTAGACTCGTAAAGACTAAATATCTGAAGGAAGAGACCGTAGACTTTTGGTACAGGAAGCAGATCCTTGGTACCAGAAGCGGCTCGATGATTTGGCAAAGCCTGCGAAAAGTCCACCCTTTTTTCATGGAAAAATTTTGCTGGACCTTATATTCTGGATCTAACATTTTTATTGCTTTTGACTCTGTTTTATTGGGCCGGGGGTTCACATTTCCTCATCCATTGTTATGTAATCTTCATAGGCTAGGAGTCTTTACGTGGGATAAGTTGATTAAGTGATGGTCTGGTGCCTCTCCGATTTGGAAGGATGGAGAGGAGCTTCATTTACCTCGTCAGATGCTTCCTCTCTGGCTGAGGGTAAAGGCGAGACTTGTTTGTTTGGGGATCTCCCGAACGGGCACTTATGACAGTCTAGTATGGTCTATCCATAAACTTGTGAGCGTAAAGAACATTTATGCTGACATGATTTCTGTCGTTGCTAAAAATCCTCTTCCGCTATTTACTCCATGTTTTTGAAATGCCATATGCCCGATGAAGATGATCATTTTCTCCTGGTTGCTATTTCAGAACAAAAATCTTACATGGGAGACACTGCAAAGGAGGAATTGGCAGGGTCCAATTAGATGCTCCATGTGCCTCAATGCCTCGGAATCAAACTTGCACATGTTCTTTCAGTGCCCTACGTCCCTCATAATCTGGTATGATTTGTCTACTTTTTTTGTTTTCCCTCACATCATTTTTTCTTCTGTTCAGGAAGGTTTTCTCTGGTGGAGTAGACAATCCCCCCCTTGGAGATCGTTGTTCATTATCACTTGCTGGTATCTGTGGAACTGGAGGAATGCGCACATTTTCCATGACTGCAAGGAACCTCTCCAGGCTATTCTTCAGCGTATTTTGGCTTGCTATGATTCCTATCATTAATATTTTACTACATCAACATGTGATCCCATCTGATGCCGCGAGTTGTGATTCTACATGAGGTTTATGCTTTTCAGTATTGTCTCCAACTATTTGTTTTGGATCCTCCTCATATAGGCAGGGCGTAGTTGCCCCCTCCTTATATGTTTTCGAATGAAATCTCCTTTTTGCTACAGCCTTGTAAAGTTTTGACACATCTCCATCAAGCTCCTTGATCAACTAATCCTGGAGATGCATTATATATTGTCTCTGTCCTCTTTCATGTGCATTTCTGAACTGGTCTGACATTAGGATGAAAGACATTATCTGCCTGTATGGGAATCTGTCTGCATTATTATGAAGAGGTCTGGACATATCCATGCCAAATCAGTCATCTTGAATTATGTATTGAAGATCTTTATATACTCTTAATATAAAGCTATGTTGTTTTTTTCTCTGAAAAAAAAAATTAAAAACTTAAATCCACTCATGGAGGAGAATACGAATCGGTGAACGTTTCATATGGGACAGAAATGGGTGGACAGACACGTTTCAAAAGCAAGTTGTAGGCAGATACATGGTAATTAAAATATTTTATAATGGAGAGTCGAGTGGACGCATGCAGAGGACGTGCAAGGCCGCCTTGGAGTTGTCTATAATGCGACTTTTTGGAGATTCCGGTGACGGAATCCGGCGGAAGAAATTGCAGTTAAAATGGTTTTTGTTGCAGTTAAAATGGTTTTTTAACTACATATTTGGATTCAGCACCCTGGAAAACCCGTGGGACGCTTTGATTGTGCAGAAACTAGCTATCAAACTTGTGATTCCAGTAATTTACTGCCGGATTTTGACCGGAAAAAGCCATCAGAAAAGCTTTCAAAAAGTCGCGTTAAAGACAACTGCGGCCGCCTCGGCCACGTTACAAGAATTGCAACCCTTCACAGCATCCGTCCATCCATAACTCGCATGAAGGATATTCGCTTCAAACTCAATCGCGGCCTTCCATCGATAAAGAAATTAAAACTCAAAGTCTCGGGTCGAAATAGAGACGCCTATGGGCGAGATATGATTATACTAGATTTCAAACAAAATTTATAAAAATAAAAAGAAAAAAAAAATTATTCTGCAAATGAAATCGACCAGTTAAGAAGGAGGCCGCCGATGGATATGGAAGTTCCTGATCACTCATAATGCTGTTCGGTAATGATCAAGGAAAACATTATAATGCTGCAGTTGACTTAATTGTGAATACACGAGATCAACACCCAGTTTAATTGTGAATGCTGCAGTTGCAGAAGGATTTGGCAAACGACAGTTGCAACTCTAAATTCGTAGCAGGTATTAAGGAAAATAGGGGTGGAAATGGTGGGAGACTTAAAAGAGATTGTAGAAGTCGAAAATTTGAACATTACGACAGTTTGATCAGGTGAAGTATTTCGATGGCGAGAAAAAGCAATTATAATGTTATTGCTTGGTTTTGCTTTAGTTTTTTATTTTGCACGAAAAATGTGATAGGATTCGCCGACGGTCGCTCGATCCTAATTCCGCTCCGCAGGTTCCGTAGGTCGAAAGCGAAGACGATAACAGATTGTCGGTATCGAAAGTGAGCATAATTTTGAGTTAGTGTAGGTGGGCGTCAGGGGTGTCATTTGATTGGCAAATGGATGTGAGTTGAAATTTTTACTATTACGAATGTTCAAAATTAGGATAAAAGTTATGAAAATATGAGAGAATTTAGTTGACAATGACCCTGATGCATTTTATTTTATCTTATTTCGTATTTATCTCAGTTTTGCACTTAAACCAAATTTTTGTTTTTCTCACTTTGCTGGTATGTTTTTGAATCTTAAACAGGGAGCATGCTTGTTTCTTTACTTGCAAGGAAATCTAGCTCGTAATTAATTTTACAAATACAATTGAGTGTGGACATTAGCTATTCCTTGCATCGAGCTTTTGTTTGGTTTAGCTACTGAAGTTATCATTACGTTACTCGGGTAAAAGTTATGAATCTCTGAAACTTTACATTAAGGGACAGGTTCTTCCTCCGATACTGTAAATATAAAATGTTTTTACCCGAAACTTATGGAGTTGTTTATAATGTGATTTTTTGGAGATTCCAGCAACAGAATTCGGCGGAAGAAATTGAAGTTAAATCTTGATTTGTTGCAGTTAAAATGGTTTTTTAACTGCATATTTGAATTCAGCACCCTGAGAAACCCTTAGGATGCTTTGATTATCCAGAAATTAACTATCAAACTTGTGATTCCAATAAATTGCTGCCGAATTTTGACCAGAAAAACTCAACGGAAAAGCTTTCAAAAAATCGCATTATAGACAACTGCGAAACTTATTACTTTAGATAAATGTGGAAAATTTATGGAGCTCTGAAATCTTACATAAAGTGCAAATTTCTTCCTCCAAATCTTTAAGAAGATCCCAAAACTTATTACTCTCGATAGATGTGTAAAGTGTTTTTTCATAACACCTTCGAAATTTTGAAAAAAAATCTATATTTCGATTATGATATTTTTTCAAAACAAATCAGATGCCATGAGATTTCATCGAATTTTTATTTTTTAATTATTTTTTAGAATTCTAAATTTTGATTTTAATAATTATTAAGTTGATAGTAGAAGTTTAATTTGCATTGTGTATTTTAAAATATTTATATCTATAAATATGTTTTTCTTAATTTTAATTAAATTATCAATAAGTATTAGATGAATGGTAGTGATTTAACTTCTATGCAATATTCTACTATATTTTTAATAATAGAAAAATAGAGTTAACATAATGAAATACTTTATTTAGTCAAGCTTAACCCTACACACTTTTGCTCATTGCACATACATCACAATGTGTCTCGTTATATAACTATGGGATCACTAGACTCAATCGGCATAAAAATGTAGAAGATAAAGACTTTGACTCAACTACAACTCACTTAAATTGGAAAACAATGACTTTTGGAACATCTCCTTACTCACATACATCTAAGAAGACAACTCAACAAACCTATGACATTTCTAGACTCTTCCATGTCTACATTATTTTAACGTCCCTTGTTAATGGAGAAATGGATTTGCTATAAAATAAATAATAGTCCCTACTGGTCTAAGTCTCAGTTAGGCTTACAAATATGATTAAAACATTTCATTTTAGCTTTCTTTGCATCAAAATATTGATGAAATTTCTTCTTGGACTTGCTACTCCAAACGCCGATGCTTTCAACCTGTTTAGTCTTCTTCTTACTCCAGATCATTGACTCTAGATATTGTTTCTTATTGTAACTAGGATGATGTCAGTCTATTTCAAATCATTTTTCAATATGTTCATTTTCATCATCAATAGTATTTTGTTCATTGGACAACTTCCACATCAATCGATAATAATGTTTAATCTCTTGAGCACTCCAATAGATAAAAATTTCATTGACATCTTTAGATATATCCACCATTGTTTCCATTTGTATATCATCTAAATCATTCATTGATTTACCATTCTTCTCATTTTAAAGAGCATTCACCATTTGACTTACTGCTTTGAGACCTACATCAATTTCTTCAAAAGAATTTTGAAGCCATTCTTCAATAAGCTTTATCTATGCATCATAATCAAGCTTAACATCTTCAAACGTGTTGTTCCTCTACATGCTACTACAATTTCCTCTTCAGGTTCTTCCATTTGATCATCAAAGGCAAATAACAATTTATCAACTAATTTATTTTTAGATATCACCTTAAATTCATTTTCATAACACAAATATCCATCATCAATTTTTGTTGCAAATTCCTCTTTCTTCAATTCATCGGTTGTTGTTGATTCATACATAATGCTTTCCTCTACAATCTTTGCACCTAGCAATAGATTTGGTACTAAATGTTCACCTTCATCTTCATTAGTTTTCTCACTGTTCTTTGTTTCAAGAATGTCCGAAAATAATTTTGCATTGTTTACTTCACCATATTCATGCAAAATTCTAAACAATATGTTATCATCAAGTGTTGATATAATAAGAAACAATGTTACTGCACCTCTATTTATATCTTTGATAATTTATAGAAGTTTCTTGAACAAATTCCCATAAATCTACTGAACCAAGCAGTCCCTTCATTTTTATTGCCCAAACTTTAAAATTTTTACTTGAGAAGGATGACAAAACTCGCATTAATAGCTTCAATATTGCACCGGTTTCTTGATATTTTTCAGGTCCATTCATGTCTTCATTAGTCATTGGTTCTATAGTTGGAAACATTCCATATTCTTCTACAGATTCTGCATTTTGATTCTTTTGCCTCAGCTATTTTAGTTCTCTCCAAAAATGTTTAATTCTCCTTTGCTGACCAATCACTCCTATCCTTTTACCTGTCTTCTACAATTTCTTTGACCACAATAAGCTAAAAAATTCATGTCAATCAACGACGACAACAAATTTCCTTCCTTTAACACTGCACAATATTTGTGTCAAATCTCTGCAATATTTCAAATAATAAATTGATACCAACCACTACATCAAATAAAATCATATCATGCTTCTTATGCTTTTGGTATGTTGCACTTTCCTTTTTTAGTTAACAAACCACCAAACCCCTTTTCTTAACATAAAACTTTTCCTGTTTTTTCAAGCCAAAATTTTAACTCCTTATGTGAATGCCAAATATTCAAACCTCTTTTCACTTCACCTTATATTTATATGGCACCATAAAAATAAAAATTCCAAAAAAACACACTCCTCATCTCATCCCTTTCAAGAAGTTACCAAAAATATTCTTTCAAAAAACACCTTTTAAAAATAATATAATAATATATCCATTTTCAAATTAATTGAAGTATTGCAAAAAGAGAAGGAACTAGTCATGGCCTTTAAAACAAGACCTTGTGTTTGAAAAACTCCACATAACCTTCAAAGAGGCTAGAAGAAAACACAATGATGTCATCAGATGTTTCAGGCTTCACTTTAACAGTTGTTCAATGGTCATCACTCTTTCAACCACGTTTGGTCAGCATGACATATCAACATCTTTCTATTGCTCTCAGCGCCTTTTAGAAATTGTAATTACTCCCGCATGGAGTTAGCTAAAACTTAGAGAGTCAGTTAACAAAGTGATTGAGTGATTGAGTCAAGTCAATTTAAATGATAGATGACTTTTAGTGTGTGTTTGCATGTCAAGATATTTTAGGAAAATCACTAGTTGGTGTTGGGCGTGGGATCCCTCATGGAAGTTTTGGGGCATAAAGCCCAGAATTTGACTAAATCTGATGTAAAGACTCTGCATTTTGTGGGCGCAGAGTGCAAACTTCTAAATGACTCATAGGGTTGTCCGCCCTCATTTTTTTAATGTAATGTCGACTTTATATATCTACCCATGGTCCGTGGACCATGGGATTGTATAAATAAAGAAAGGGTCTATGTTGTAAATCACCGAATCATAGTCATGAATGAAGATGAAGAATTGAGTCTTATCTAAGTGTAGAGTCTAGTATTTGGGTCATAAAGTAAGAAAAGGCTCTACAGCTGAGTGCACAGACCCCTGCAGCTGAGTGCGTGGACCCCTGCAGTTGAGTGTGCAGGGTGAGTCGAGTCTCTCACTGTTTGGAGAAGTAATAAAGAAGAAGTATTGCGTCAATTATGTGTATCTTTTTCTTGTTTTATGCATTGAGTATATTGGGTGTGAATTGCATTTTTACTGTTTATATGCGCGAACTTATATGATTATGTTGGCTAAGAGAATATAATACAAGGTATGTTTTTATGCGAAGTTAACTAACAGTTATAAGAAGATTAGTAAGATCCATGGTGTAACTTGGGGAATTAGCACAGATCGCTGCCTGGGAAGCGTGAAATCACCTTAGCCCCTAGTGAGGGCTGCACGAAGGGGATTGTAACAGAGCACGAAAGTCTAGTAGGTCAACACAGTGTGCGAAGTGACCTGCATGAAGCTATTCATAGTTAGACTAAATCGATCCCTCAGAAATCTCCAGGGTGTGAAAACTTGGTTCCAGCATCCCCTCATACTGCTTCGGTTGAGACCTCAGTCTACACTCTGCAGGCTATTGCAGAAAGGGCCACTAGTGTAGGGATTTATCTGGCTAATTAACTCCGTACCTGAGTCAGGCCCCATCAAGCCAACAAATGGTTCTGTCGCGAGGACCAGAATCTACATAGTAATGTTTGATGTTTTATCATTGGAATCCAACTAAGAAGGAAATTGAAGGTTGGTTGGACAAAACAATTCATGAGTTTGTGGCACAGGAGAAGAGGAATCTGCGATTGATAAAAGAAGAGTGTTTAGACTGCTACCTATACACAGAGATCCACGAGATCTTCTTCGCATCTTTCCCTACTAAGCTGTATGAGGGGATTGCAGAGTTAGCATATAGCCAAGGAAGGTGGATACTTGACAATCCTATTGTGTGGACCCCAGAGTTGGTGCACAGATTGGAATCATCAGGGGATAAGATTGCGTGCGTTGTTGATCACTGGCTTGAGCAAATTATTCGAGGATCCATCACTGAATTCATGGTATACACTTCAGTCAATTATAGCGAGGCAGAGCAACGCTTCCTCAAATGACCGTGAGGTAAGTACGTAAAGTCCCTGAATACTTAAATTAAAATATTATTCTGCAAAAAGAGGATTATGTAGTTACATTGAAGTTCGAGGCTACGCGAAGTGGAAAAACCTACAGGAACGAAGGAAGTAAGGGACTAGAGAATAGCCCTTTTATTTTACCTCCACAAGGCGAGGAAGAGCTCGCGAAGGTCTCTCCGTGAAGTGCGATCCATTTGATAAGGGAGAGAATTCCATGCATACCACCCCCACCCACACCGCCACCATCTTCATTGCCATCTCCTCCATCTTTGCCTATACCACCTCTACCGCCACCGCGATGCAGTATGGAAAGCACGATAAAGTTGCCTGCGTTCAAGGAATTGGGAAATGAATATCCGGACCAGTTTTGGTTCGTTGTAAAGGCCATATGGGAACTGCAGGGAGTTATGGATGATAATATCAAGAAAGAAACATTGTTTAGTGCCCTACAAGTTCGCGTGTTGACCTGGTACATTAAGCGCTCAAGTGATAATCCTAATGCAAGGAATCGTGGATATCCAAACTGCACTAAATAAGGAATTTAGCAGGTTGAACTCAGAGGCGCAGTCGATCATTGCATTTAAAGAGATCACAATGCTACGAGGCAAAACTCCCTCAGAGCTTGATTAGAGGCAAAAGTGTACGATTTGCAAAGCTAATATGACTTTGATGGATGGACAGCACCGCAAAGGGTTTGTAGCATCGGTAATGCCACATATGAGGAGCATTGATAATTCTCATTTTAAAGAGCATTCACCATTCAAGTTACCGCTTTGAGACTTGCATCAATTTGTTCAAAAGAACTTGAAGCCATTCTTCAATAAGCTTTATCTATGCATCATAATCAAGCTTGACATCTTCAAATGTGTTTGTTCCTCTACATGCTACTACAATTTCCTCTTCAAGTTCCTCCACTTGATCATCAAAGGAAAATAACAATTTATCAACTAATTTATTTTTAGATATCACCTGAAATTCATTTTCATAACACAAATATCCATCATCAAATTTTGTTGCGAATTTCTCTTTCTTCAATTCATCGGTTGTTGTTGATTCATCCCCAATTTTTTCCTCTACAATCTTTGCACCTAGCTATAGATCTGATACTAAATGTTCACCTTCATCTTCATTAGTTTTCTCACTGTCCTTTGTTTCAAGAATGTCCGAAAATAATTTTGCATTGTTTACTTCACCATATTCATGCAAAATTCTAAACAATATGTTATCATCAAGTGTTGATATAATAAGAAACAATGTTACTGCACTTCTATTTATATCTTGAGAATTTATAGAATTTTTTTGAACAAATTCCCATAAAACTACTCAACCAAGTAGTCCCTCCATTTTTATTGCCCAAACTTTAAAATTTTTATGTGAGAAAGATGACAAAACTTGATTAATATCTTCAATATTGCACCGGTTTCTTGATATTTTTCAGGTTGATTCATGTCTTCATTAGTCATTGGTTCTATAGTTGGAAACATTCCATATTATTCTACAGATTTTGCATTTTGATTCTTTTTCCTCAGCTATTTTAGTTCTCTCTAAAAATGTTTAATTCTCCTTTGCTGACCCATCACTCCTATCCTTCCTCCTGTCTTATACAATTTCTTTGACCACAATAAACTAAAAAATTCATGTCAATCAGCAACGACAACAAATTTCCTTCCTTTAACACTGCACAAGATTTGCGCCAAATCTTCGCAATATTTCAAATAATAAATTGATACCAACCACTACCAAAAATAAAATCATATCATGCTTGTTATGCTTTTCGTATGCTGCACTTTCCTTTTTGAATTAACAAACCACCAAACCCCTTTTCTTAACATAAATCTTTTCCTATTTTTTCAAGCCAAAATTCTAACTCTTTATGTGAACGCCAAATATCCAAACTTCTTTTCACTTCACCATATATTTATATGGAACCATAAAAAAAAAATTCCCCAAAAACACACTCCTCATCTCATCCCTTTCAAGAAGTTACCAAAAATATTCTTTTGAAAAACACCTTTTAAAAACAATATAATAATATATCCATTTTCAAATTAATTGAAGTATTGCAAAAAGAGAAGGAACTAATCATGGCTTTTAAAACAAGACCTTGCATTTGAAAAACTCCACATAACCTTCCAAGAGGCTAGAAGAAAACACAGTGATGTCATCACATGTTTCAAGCTTCACTTTAACAGTTGTTCAACAGTCAGGGCTCTCTCAACCACATTTGATCAGCTTGACATATCAACATATTTCTATTGCTCTCAGTGCTTGTTAGAAATTTTAATTACTCCCGCATGTGGAGTTACCTAAAACTTAGAGATTCAGTTAACTAAGTGATTGAGTGATTGAGTCAAGTCATGTTAAGTGATAGATGAAGTTTAGTGTATGGTTTCATGTCAAGTTCTTTTAGGAAGGTCGCTAGTTGGTGTTGGGCGCGGGATCCCCCACGGAAGTTTTGGGGCTTAAAGCCCAGATTTTGACTAAATCCGATGTAAGGACTCCACGTTTTGTGGGTGCGGAGCGCAAACTTGTAAATGAGTCATAGGGCTTTCCACCCTCATTTTTTGAATGTATTGTTGGCTTTAGAGATCTACCCATGGTCCACAGACCATGGGATTGTTTAAATAGAGCGAGGGTCTATGTTGTAAATCACTGAATCATAGTCATGAATGAAGATGAAGAATTCAGTCTTATCTAAGTGTATAGTCTAGTATTTGGGTCGTAGAGTAGGAGAATGCTCTATAGTTCAGTGCGCAGAGGCCTAGTAGTCTGCAGCTGAGTGCGTAGGGTGAGTCGAGTCTGTAACCATTTGGAGAAGTAATAAAGGAGAAGTATTGCATCAATTCTATGTATCTTTTTCCTGTTTTATGAATTGAGTATATTGGATGTGAATTGCATTTTTACTGTTTATATGCACGAACTTATATGATTATGTTGGCTAAGAGAATATAAGACGAAGTATCTGTTTATGCGAAGTTAACTAATAGTTATAAGAAGATAAGTAAGATCCACGATGTAATTTGGAGAATTAGCGCAGATCGCTACCTGGGTAGCACAAAATCACCTTAGCCCCTGGTGAGGGTTGCACGAAGGTGATTATAACAGATCGCGAAGGTCTAGAAGGTAAACATAGTGTGCAAAGTGACCTACACAAAGCTATTCACAGTTAGACTAAATCGACCCCTCAGACATCTCCAGGGTGCAAAAACTTGGTTCTAGCATCCCCCATACTACTTCGAGTGAGACCTCAGTTCACACTTTGCGGGCTGTTGTCGAAAGGGCCAGTAGTGTAGGGATTGTTTTGGCTAATTAACTTCGAACTTGAGTCAGACCCCATCAAGCCAACAAATGTTTCTGTCGCTAGGACCAGAATCTACATAGTAATGTCTGATGTTGTATCATTGCAATCCAACTAAGAAGGAAATTGAAGGTTGGTTGGATAGAACGATTCACAAGTTCACGGCACAAGAGAATAGGAATCTGCGACTGATAAAAGAAGAGTGTTTAGACTGCTACCTATACACAAAGATCCAAAAGATCTTCTTCGCATCTTTCCCTACTGAGTTGTACGAGTGGATCTCAAAGTTAGTAGATAGCCAAGGAAGGTGGATACTCGATGATCCTATTGTGTGGACCGCAGTTGGTGCGCAGATTGGAATAATCAGGGGATAAGATCACACACGTTGTTGATCACTGGCTCGATTGAATTATAGGAGGATTCATCACTGAATTCACTGTAGCCACTTCAGTCAGTTATAGTGAGGCAGAGTGACACTTCCTCAAATGACCGCGAGGTAAGTACGTAAAGTCCCTGAATACTTGGATTAAAATATTATAGTGCAAAAAGAGGATTATGTAGTTACATTGATGTTCAGGGCTATGTGAAGTGGAAAAACCTATAGGAACAAAGGAAGTAAGGGACTAGATAATAGCCCTTTGATTTTACCTCCGTGAGACGAGAAAGAGCTCGTGAAGGTCTCTCCGTAGAGTGCGATCCATTTGATAAGGGAGAGAATTCCGTGCATACCACCCCCACCCACACCATCACTAGCTTCACCGCCATCTCCTCCATCTTCACCCGTACCACCTCCACCGCCACTATGATGTAGTATGGTAAGCACGATAAAGTTTCCTGTGTTTAAGGGATTGGGAAATGAAGTTCCAAACCAGTTTTGGTTCGTTGTAAAGGTCGTATGGGAAGCGCAGGGAGTTACAAATGACAATATAAAGAAAGCAACACTGGTTAGCACCCTACAAGTTTACGGGTTGACCTGGTACATTAAGCACTCAAGTGATAACCCAAATGCGGGAATTGTGGATATCCAAACTGCGCTAAATAAGGAATTTAGCAGGCTGAACTCAGAGGCGCAGTCGATCATTAATTTCAAAAAAATCACAATCCTACCAGGTGAGACTCCCTTGGAGCTTGATGAGAGGCTGAAGTGTATGATTCATGAAGCTAATATGACTTTGACAAATGGACAGCACTATGAAGGGTTTGTAGCATCGGTAACACCACATTTGAGGAACGCATTATCACAGTAGAGGTTAATGACTTAGGCAAAAGCCTTGGAAATCATGATGAGACTGCATGAGACCACAATGCAGGATTGTAATTTGGGTGTTCAGCAGATCCACATGCAATTGAAAAACTTATGGCTTAATATGCAGAGTCTGAAATAGGATAAGACAACTCAACTAGAAGTGTGCGAAGAGGTGTGTTGTGTAAAATTCAAAGGTCAGGGTCATGACAAAGACCATTGCCTAGTGTTCGCGAATTACCTCATGGGAGGGGGACTGATGCCATTAAGGCTAGAAGTGCAAGAAGGACCTAGCACGATGCCTGTTTTGTGGTGCACAATTTTTCAAATAGGTGGAAAACATGCTATGGACAGCTGCCATTTGCTACAGAAGTATACAAAAAATTCACAACAGTTGTTCTGTAATTTTTGTAGGTCGGTGGGACACGATGAGTGCACTTGCTGAAGCTATGATTTGATGATTGATAGAACTCACACCTACAGAGTTTAGGGTGAAACGTAGCCCCTAGACCAGAATACAGAAACGGAGTGAACTAGATTTCAGGGGTGCGGATGAGGCCAAGGTGGTAGAGGACTTGGAAGATTTCGCGGACAGTTGATATGCTACAATTGCAAAGGGCCAAGACATTATGCCCATGATTGTAAAAATCTATCGTGTCCATTATTTTTGTATTGTACCTTGTTTGATCATAAGACAGAGGATTGTCCTAAACTGATAGCTAGGATACGTGACAAGGGAGCACTAACACCTCCCTTGACTTAGAACCTGCAAATGATGAGGCTTGAGTCGCGTGAGGAAGATCCAAATGTGAATATTGTTCTCTGAATTGGAATTACGATGGGAGATGATAAACAAAAATTACCTGAAGATAGCACTTGGGTTCGCAAAGCTCTAGCGAAGGAAGTGACGTTTGATTTGGAGTGTGCTCGAGAAACCTTTATGGAACCTAAGAAGAGCTTTGTTGACCGCCTCCACTTCAGGAAGCAAAGATAGACCGGAGCAAGAGATGGACAGATATATGCTTACGATTTTCTTGGAAACATGTATGAACCTATTGTGTGACACTAAGGCTATAAAAGGATTACAAAAACCCATTAACAAATGTGCTGGGACCGCACTATGAGAACTATGCATAGTCTGGAATATTGAAAAGCATAAGACTAGAATAGGAAGAGAAATGAGGTGGACTGTGCAGATTAGAGAATATGAGATGGACCAAGTAATTTTGGATTTCAGATTAGATGTGAACATTCTGCCGAAGTAGACATGGGAGTGCATGGGGAGGCCTATGCTGCAGTGGTCTCCTATTCAGCTGTGAATGGTGAACCAACAAAAGATAATACCCCTGGGGAAATTGCAGGAAATCACCGTGGATATTGAGGGAGCGAGTGCACTAGCAAACTTTGAGGTGATATAGATTGTTGATGATAGCAATCCATACCCCGTGCTCTTAGGAATTGATTGGGCCACTAACATGAATGGGGTGATTAATCTGAAGAAGCATAAGATGATTTTTGAGAAGAAGTCTCTGCACGTAGTTATACCCTTAGACCCTGATGAGGGATCATGCTATACAGAGCCGGTGTGTGACCATGAAATTTACGATGATTAGGACTGTATCTACAAGAAAAGTGCGCAAGAGTAAGACTAGGTAAATCCCAGTGCAGATGGACAAATTTCATGGGAGTGCAAAAGCTCCTGCACTTCAGATTTGGATGAGGAGATAGAACGATGGCATAATTGGTTACACGAGGTAACCACACTTAGTTGTAACATGATGACAACGTCATTGCACTGTGTATTAACAGAAGTGAGAGATCTTCCTACTTATAATGGATTAGGTGAGGTAGATGCTTTCTTAGATAGATTTGAAAGCGAGGTGTCAAAAAACAACGTTTCTAGGCCTTGAATTGGGTACTGCATGCTATGCCCGCAAGGTGGTGGGGTACACACGAAGGAAGCTTTGAAGACTGGCGCGCATGTAGAAAAATGTTTTGCTCATGGTTTGGGAAACCTATAGTGTGATTGGCTGATAAATACAATGGATGGGATGGTCCACATGTGCATTTGTCCAGGTGGGCACATGCATATGGTAAACAACCTACACAAATGCACATGAACTTCACGTTGGGAAATATGGTCAATAAGTATGTGTTGGAGGGGCAAATGTATGAACGGTTCCTCAAGTTGGAATGACATAGTGTGGAGAGAACGAGCGCACAGAAGGTTATCCACGCGGAAGCATTTAACGAAGTGTGTGAAGCATTGAACAGGGTATGTAATGTGCAGCGAAGTGATTGGGACCTGCACGTACCAGCAGTCTTATGGGCTTATAGGACAATGTGAAAGAAACTGATGGGACAAGCACCTTCTAGGCTGGCCTATGGAGAAAACGTTGTAATATCAATGGAGTATATCATGCCTAGACAACGAATAGTAGCACCCACAGATATGACAGATTGTGGAGCCTTGGAATAAGGAATCACGTAGATGGAAGAGCTCAAAGAAGAATGCTTGGGACTTGATGATGCGATCCAATAGGGTAATCTTAGGATCCAAGAACTCATGAAGGAAAGAGTTCGGCTAAGGAATAAAAGCACCATGGTGGAAGAAGAAGTCAAGAAGCTTGAGGAAGGAATACGAAAGTACTTTCTTGATAAAAAAATTGTGGTGATAAAATAAGATGTGCATGATTACATTGACGAATTTAGGGACTACCGCCAAGAGTTGATCGGTTTGATGCCTTGGATTGGACCATATGTTACTGAGGGGGTCATAGTTGGTGGTGTGATGCAATTGGAAAAGTCAAATGGTGCACCCTTCCTAGGAGAAGTAAATGATAAATGGTTGAAGCATTGACTAGCCATGGAAAGCATAGTCTTAGCACTCCAAGCAGCTGAAAGGAGGTGCCAGACTATAAACTACTCTTCCAGGGAGCTGCGCAATGTCAGGACTGCGCATAGTAGCAAAGTGTCATAGGTTCTATGACAACGCGAGGGTAGCTATGCTTCCACACAAGTTGGCTAGAAAGTGACCATTATAGTCACTATTCACGATGTGATGCTTGGTTTGAGACTAAATGGAGTGGGTGGTAGGCATTTAAGGTGAACTTTATGGGTTAGATTTGGGAAAATATACCACCAAGGGAGCATTAATGGACTGAAAGTGGGGGGAAACGGTCAAATTCAAATTCAAAAGGCGCTATAAATTACAAGTGGTTGTCTAGTGAACAACACTTTCCATTTTGAGAACTAAGCCATTGCGCTATCAACTCTGTATGAACCTTTCGAACTTTGAGGCTTTGAGAGCAAGTTCAATGTTTGAAACATTGCTGAAGGAAACACAAAGCCTTCTAACAAGAATGATGGCTGTGCTTGAGGAAGTCGTGGACACTAGAGCAATGACCATTGAGGAGGCCGCGTAGGCCATAACAGTAAGAGAAGAACCAGAAAGTGCTGAGATAGTCGTAAATTCCCTAAATCACTGTGCACATTGAGACCCAAGAAAGACAGGCAGCCTATGGTACTGGTCTGCATGTCCCCTAAAACCCACTGATAACTAAACTTACCATGGAAGAAAAGGGGAAGGGGATCAATTTGGAAGCCGATGAGGAGGAGGAAGACTTTGAAGAAATCCTAGTAGAGGAGGAAAATGAAGAAATGGAGATAAAAACCCAGCGTGAAGACCCTTTGACTAGGATGACCACGTATGTTCCTCCATGGAAGGGAAAAGAAAGGGTTCCCAAGGACCTAGATGAGAGAAAGAGCTCTCTACAGACTCCATTACTACCCAACGATATCTTTTTTGAAGGAGTGCACTTGGGACGGGTGCTGAGTATATAGTTTGAAGACTGAGATCTTGCGGGCCAAGAGAATTTCCGACATTTTGCAACCGCGCACCTCATGAAGCCGAAGAAAAACCCTGTGGAAGGAGTCATAGAGTTGGAGCCACACAAGTGGTTGCGCGAAGTAGAAAAAACATGATTGTTAAACTTGATCTGGGTGCTGCATTACCATCGCACCCTAGTAACTATCTTTTTCATCAAGCAACTGCTCTACCTAGTGCATGATTGGTGTTTGTAGCTGGAGGAGCCCATCCCCATCATGGACTACTTGATCCATAGAGTTACTCGACTTCCTTGTAAAGGAGAGGAGACATTTCAGAGGGTAAGAGAAATGATTTGGCCATCGTGGAGGCCATGAAGGAAAAACTCAAGTTGGAGAAGAAGAAGAGAGGGTACGCAATCTCCAGTATCAACAATAAGGGAGTTAGGGTTGTAAGGTTCTATGGAAATGCCACACGAATGCAAAGGGCATCCAATCTAACTAGTTGGAGTACCTATGCAAAGAGTTCCTAAAGAATTACTGCGAGGAATAGGAATACGGGAAGATATTCCACTATGCATGGCTTCTTCTGTCCATAGTGCTAGTGGCTTGGGAATTGCTTGAGGACATTGAGTTCGCCACAACTGCACGGGATCTTCTGGAGTAAGCGAAGTACACTTCATTGTGTGCCACTAAAGATGTGCAAAGGATCCGAGATAGTAAGATATTCTGGGTGTTCGTGGACATGAACATCACAATGGGGACCAACCGCAAGCCGCAGTTATCGCCCACTGTCTATAATAGTCTACAAAGCTTCGCAAAGTTCAAAGTAGACTTCCATCATGTGTATGTCAGGGCACGCAAGGACCTCGCAAAGAAGTGGAATGAGCTCCCTTACCTGGCCATGAATGATGTCATATTTGCCTTACTTGAGTCATGACTGCCAGAGTGGTGTGCTCTAGCCATCTATGCATTGGAAACAGAGAAGTCGGCTGCACAAAAGAAGAAGGAGGAGGAAAAACTATGGATGGTGTAGTTAGCAGAGAAGAGAGGAAAATAGGTAGCAATAGCAAAGGCACAGGAGGCGCAAGATGCTGCGAAGGAAGCCACAAAATAGGGGGCCACCACAGAACAACAACAGGTGGCAGAGAAGGAGTGCGAGGGCCATAAGTCACCGTCACTGGAGGAAGAGCCCGAGACAGAGGAAGGTAGCATGGACCCATAGGCACTGTCCACACAGCTGAAGAGGTAGCTACTGAGAGAATAGGTGGGGCTAATTAAGAATTCAAAAGCCTCCAAGACCTCGTTCGACCCAATCACACTCACTGAGGGGGATTTGCATGACATAGGGGAGATGATGCGTGATGTCACTGTGGAGGCCCTCCAGCAGTTTGTGAAGGAAAATAAAATGGAACTGGGGGCCCTGCAGGCATAGATACATGAGTTGCAAATGCACACTCCTCGGGATCATACTCTATCCACCAACCTCATGGTAGGAATGATTGCAACTGAGGAAATGTTGTGCGCCCGCATGACCAATACTATAGTGCTGCCGAAAGGGACACTAGTTATAGAAAATGAGGCCAATAGGCCTATAGTTAGTGCACTAAAAGGAGTGGGGACCAACATGGCTACGTTCCCTCAGGAGATGCTCTATGTTCTATAGGACGGAGTAACTACAGAACTACGAGCTAGGAAGGGCTGCGTGCTCCAGGTAATAAGTGAGAAGTGAATTAACATGGAGCAACTGAGCCTACAGCGCGATGACGTCATGGCGCAGAACCAACAGATTGTGCAGGTGGTTGAAGAGGCCTACTAGATGGTCCCTGAGTTGGTCATCCCAGCAGAGGCACTAGTAGAGGCCCACATCTAGAGGTTAGCAGTTGGGATGCGTGAGGCGTGCGAAGAACTGGAGGTTCAGCTGGAGCTGAACCTTGAGATAGCTGAGCTAAAATTGAAGCCGTAGCCTTCAACTCTGCCAGATTTGAGGGAAGAGTGCACCAACGCCATCGTAACAGGAACAAAGGAGATAAGCAATGTAGTGAAGGATTGCACCAAACTTTTGGAAGAGTCGTTTGATGTCCTCACCACTCTGCAGGATGACCCGAACATATAGTGCTTAGAAGCAAAGGCACATGAGCTAAAGAAATGATATGATGATATAAAAGGGACCATGCAAACGGTCGCCCTTACACAGAGGTTCATGCGGATGTAATAGGCAAAAGTTCTTAAGGAACAGGTAGACGTAGCGCGACATAAGGAATCGTTTTTGAAGGCATACATCCAAACATGGATCGATGAGGCCTTCATCATTATAGCCTCGATCGAAGCCAAGCTCATGTAGATGTAGGGAACACAGGAACAGATGCAAGGAATCAGTTCAGGTACCACATTCTCTTAACAACACGTGCAGGAGGTACAACAGGGAGCTGCTCAGTGCATTGCCAATCTTGCAGCAGTTCAGACAGAATTGGGAGGTCTCTGCACAAAGATCTTCACACTGATAGAGTGACTTGAGGGAAATTCATGATGTTTGTGTTAGGTTCATGTTGGGCGCGGGATCCCCCAAGGGAAGTTTTGGGGCTTAAAGCCGAGATTTTGACTAAATCCGATGTAAAGACTCTGTGTTTTGTGGGGATGGAGTGCGAACTTATAAATGAGTCATAGGGTTGTCCACCCGCATTTTTGTCATGTAATGTTGGCTTTAGAGATCTACCCATGGTCCACGAACCATGGGATTGTATAAACAGAGCGAGGCTCTAAGTTTTAAATCATTGAATCATAGTCATGAATGACGATGAAGAATTGAGTCTTATCTAAGTGTAGAGTCGAGTCTTTGGGTCGTAGAGTAGGAGAAGGCTTTGCAGATGAGTGTGCAGAGGCGTAGTAGTTAGCAACTGAGTGCATGGAACCCTATAGCTGAGTGCATAGGGTGAGTTGAGTCTGTAACTTTTTGGAGAAGTAATAAAGAAGAAGTATTGCATCAATTCTCTATATCTTTTTCTTGTTTTATGCATTGAGTATATTGGGTATGAATTGCATTTCTACTGTTTATATGCGTGAACTTATATGATTATGTTGGCTAAGAGAATATAAGACAAAGTATGTTTTTACGCAAAGTTAACTAACAATTATAAGATGATAAGTAAGATCTATGGTGTAACTTGGGGACTTAGCGCGGATCACTGCCTGGGCAGCGCGAAATCATCTTAGCGCCTGGTGAGGACTGTGTAGTGTCCTATCTAGAGGGCTAGATCGGTCTAAATTAGTTGTCAACCCAGGGTGCGTTTACTTAGAGGCGTGTGCCTAAAGTATATAAGCATAAAGGATCTATTCTAAATCTATAACTCCTAATGCTGAGATTAATTCTATTGTTAAACTAACTAAGCATTAAATCATGTGCTATTAACAACTAAATGCAATTCCTATCATGCTGTATATGGTTATCTTGAAAGGTTCGGTTCCCTTACAGAAACATCAACATGCAACCCTTGTTCAATATCATTCAGCAATCAAGAATGCTTAAAGAAGGCATGTAAAAGCAAGTTCATAACCATTATCCATATCAATGTTTCATAAACAACTCTGAGATTAAATCCTTTACGGGATATATATTTCATAATCCAAGAGAGGGTTATTCAACACATGTACAGACATAGATTTCACGCATTCATCCCTGCAATCAAATCTCCAAATACATATATAATTCGCATGCGTTCTAATTGAATTGACTGTAAATTAAATTAAAACTACACGATGAATGTAATGCAAATATAAACAGAGTATGAGCATAAACGAAATGTGTGATCGGTCTACCACATACGCAGGGCCCGTCCGCGTCTTTGGCACACCGATGGTTACACCAAGATCACGATATTAACAAGTATGCAATGTATTCATTCGAAAAACCAGAGGTTCTGTTCCAAAACGTAATTGTAAAACAATAGTATATGTCTGTATGAATGTGTGTGTATGTAACCGATCCCAGGTCTCGGCCTTGTCTTTTAATTACATCATTGCATCCCTTGAAAAATGGATGCTTATCCATAGCAGCTGTTGCTGCGTTTGGTAAATCAAAACAAGGATATATTCCTAATTGTCTTATGCATAAATCAAAAATCAAAATAGGAAACAACTTGAAAGCGAATGGATAAAAACTGAATGCTGTTGCTGCCTTTTGTGCCGACATGCTAGGGTTGACTGAGCGTTGACTGTGCTGATTGGAGGAATGTTTCTAAGGCGGAGTAGGTGTTTGTCCATGTTTGGACATTCCTCTTTTCGTCCATGCCTTCCGCTCCTACCTAGCTGCCATGCCACATGTCACATAATAAACCATTTACAGGTTGTTAAGACTTCCTGTAGTGATTTAGGCTTAAAATCCTAATTTGTCAACACAAGACCCCTAAATCAATTAATATGCATGCCAACGACTATAAACTATTAAATTAATTAAATTCTAAGGCATTTAAGGAATGGATGATACGAAAAGGGTAGGAAATGGTCATGTTTTGGAATGGGAAAAAGGGCTTAGAATGGTACCAACATCTCTCCCCGACTTAATGACTTGGCATGTCCTCATGCCAACCCTGATGTGCTGCCTTTGAACTCAGTTCCTGTCTGTACCTCTGCTGCCTTGAGTAGTGTGTCAACGTTCTTCTTCTTTACCTGGACATCTTCTTGGTCTTGGAGCTCCTGTTTCAGCCTTCGGTACTTTTCTTTTAGGATTTTCTTCTGGCTGTACCACTTGGTGGCCCACTTGCAGATGTCGGTCTGCTCTGCCTCCAGCTCACTAACCCGCTCTTTCAACTTGACATGTTTCATTTGAATTTCCTTCGTCTGGGTACGGAGCATTTGATTTTCCTTTTTAATAACCCTTTCTAACATGTTGGCTTCCATGAGCTCCTCTTTGAGTTTTTCAATTTGCCGCTCTAACTTCTTCTGTTTCTTATCAGGAGGAGGTGGAAACCCTTTCTCACATGTTGGCTTATTATGGCTCTCGACTTCTGCATCAAATCCCGGGGGTGAATGGCTCTCGACATGCACATCGGCTTCTGGTGCTGGTGGTGAATAACCACTGCTTTGAATGTCCATTTGCTCAGGCACATTAGACTCTTCTTGCAGCTGAACTTTTGCTGCCCTCCTCGACCTTCTTGAATAGGTGGTGAACACCTTGTCTTTTTCTGCTCTCTTCGCTTCTTCTTTCCTCATCTGTCGGGTTCTTACAGTGCTCACAGGTACCTTATGGGCTCGGGAGGAGGCCGGAATATCCTCATCAACATCTCTTACAAACCCTGAGTTCTCTGGTGATTTTTCTCTTTCTTCCTCGTCTCTAATCTGATTGGCCGTGAGGAATTCTTTCCATGTCTTTCCCTGTCTCTGCATCTCGTCTTCGATGAGGATTTTAATCAACCCAAAGTGGTATAAACTCTTATCCTCATTCCCTTTTTGTTTCTGAACGGTTTTAGACATTTTAGTTAAACTTTGTAGCAAAAAGTATGGCAAGCTAATGGTGCATTGTTTCTTGATGTGCAGCAGCAGTTTTATATGATACAGGTAAACGATACTATAGCGGCCTTCACAGGTCACGAACTTCTGAAGGATATAAACCATCTCGTCCCAAGGGTGAACGAGCCAACTGCGTGGGACTCCCTTCTTCCAATTCACTGCTGAAACCCGCGACCTGGACATAAATTGGGTCCATGATTTTTCCTTAAACTGCCTAGTTTTAAAGTATTTCTCACCCTCTGGACTAACCCCTGTTGCTTGAGCAATGGTGTCCTCTGAGATTCTAAATGAGAAGGTGCCTATCAAGGCCTTCTCCCCATTGAAGGTGAATGCAAATTGTTTGGCAACTTCCTCGTTGCTTCCTCTGAATTTTTCTAGGAATGGTAACCACTGTATGTTCCTGAGGATTGAGATACAGTCCTCGTGGTATTGAGAACTGTCAAATGTCTTTGGTTCGACCCGACTAGTCATTTTGGCGGAGGGTCGGGCTTCCTATCTTATGAATTTCAACAATGAGGTTGAATGGTTACTTGAGAAAATCGTTCGCCGACTGCCCACTGTGCTTTTGGGTTGAGTTGGTATGGAGCTCGACAGGGTTCGAACGCTGTCCTCGGTCTTGATGCTTGTAGAAGCTCATGCACCAGCGCCCGTGGTTGAAGTTTGACACCACCGTATACAATCCCGATACCACTGTGTTTTTTTTTTTTTTAAATGAGCTCACTGTATTAAATTTGCAACAGAGGAATGATGACCAAATGCGCTTGTATGAACGTTGATAGGAGCGCCGAGAGGTGTGTGTACGTCGGGTGGTGAATCATCACTCGGCCATGCACTTCCAATGAATAGGCCGGCTGTCCTTTGCATCGGATTTTTAATGACCCTTTTTATTAATACATTCTTTATTTGATTTTTTCAAAAAGGGTATTTTGTTAATAGAATTCCCCAAAAATAATACTTTGATGTTTCAAAAGGGATATTCCATTAATAAATTTTTCAAAAATATAACCATATGTTATGTTGGTACTCTTCTAAGGGACGAATTTAGAAATGAATATGGCGGTATTTGGGAGGGTATGTAAGTGAGGAATGCAATGGTTGTGGATATGGAATGTGTAGGAAGTACTAGAGTGAGGAGTGTATGCATTTGAGAGTAGGGAGTAGACTGGGGCAAGAGAGAAATGTTAGGGAAATAAGAGAATGGAAATATGCCTTGGAATTAATTATTAACAGTCATAGCTATTAACATAACATAAAAATAATCTAGGAAGTGAAGTGTTAAAAACAAGGAATACATTACACTATTGGACTGCTGTGGCATTGACATCTGAGTAGAGCTAGCTGTGACTGTTGTTTGATTGCTTTGTTGTGTAACAGGTCCCTTAAGGCATACACAGGTCCCTCTGCAGTGCTGAAGATGATCATGCACTTCTTTGTATGCATGCAGATGCTGCTAAGCTGGGTTACTTGATTGATGAAGTCCTAATCCTAACAGGTCCCTTTGATATGTCTGAACAGGTCCCTTACTGCTAATATTCTGCTGATGCTGAAAGCATAGTTTCTGTGAACAAAACAGGTCCCTCTTCATGATATTTACAACCAGGTCCCTCTGATAACAGGCAATAACAAGACAACTTATTCATTGAAGCTTGGAATGGTGGGGAAAGTTAAAATTACAGTGGAGAGATAAAAATGAATATTGATATGCTGATATGCTCCCCTCCCCCACAAAAATTGTGACTTGTCCTCAAGTCAACATTCAGTTGAAAACATAAAACAATGAGAAAGAAAAAGAATTCTTACTTGCCAACGAATTGGTTTTCAAGTAGGAATTCAAGGTTAGAGTGTGCCAGAAGCTGGTTTTCACATCTAACCCATTTATTTGTTTTTGTCTTTTTTTTTTTTATATTTTTCTTTTAAAAAAACAAATTCAAGGAAATACTAAGGTAGAGAGACTGCAGCTGAGGGCTGCAGTAGCTCAACCTCTTGTTGCTGAGAAACTGTGTGTAGAAAATCTGCTTTACTGATGGGCTTGGTGTAAAGTTTCAATCGATGCCCATTTACAATGAAGGAATGACCTTCCCCATCAATAGTTGTGAGAGTGACAGATCCATTGTCATAAACCTGGACGATTTCATAAGGGCCCATCCAGTGGGTGGTGAAATTGGCCTTATGGTCTCTAAACTTAGAGTCAAAAAGGAGGGCCCAATCACCTTCCTTAAATTGTTTCTTCTTTATATGAGCATCGTGCCACTGCTTCCTGTGCTTTTGCATGAGGATTGTGGTCTCCTCTGCCTGCTGCCGCATCTCATCTAACTGGTTAAGTTGCTGGATCCGTTCTTTTTGTGCCTCATCCAAATCAATCTGTAAATCAGCAGCTAGTTTAAAAGTGTGAATCTGGAACTCAATAGGAAGCATGACATCCTTACCGTACACCAACTGGTATGGGGTGAAGCCCGTAGTATCTTTCCAAGTAATCCTGTACGCCCAGAGAACATCCTTAAGTTTTTCCTCCCAATTTTTCCTGTTCATGGCAACAGTTTTAGTAATGATTCCCTCCAAAGTTTTGTTTGTAGATTCCACTTGCCCATTGGCCTGTGGATGATAGGGTGTGCTTCTCCTATGTTTGATCTTATACTTGTCTGTAATATCCTTGACTAACTTGGAGGTAAATTGGGTGCCTTGATCAGTTACTATCTCCCTGGGTACTCCGTATCTGACAAAAATTTCCTCAAACAAGAAATTGACAACTGTATGTTCAGTGGCTCTTACCAGTGCTTTTGCCTCAGCCCACTTTGTAACATAATCTGTACATACTAATATGTACTTCTTACCATTTGAAGATGGGTTGATAGGTCCAATGAAGTCCAGGGCCCATTTGTCAAATGGTTCTAGGTGAACTTGGGGATGAAGGGGCATCTCATCGCTGGCGGTTGGCCTGCCCATCCTTTGGCAAATGTCGCAGCTCCTTACATACTTTTTGGCATCCTTGAAAATGGATGGCCAATAGTATCCAAGAGTTAGAACTTTGAATGCTGTCCGCTTCGCTGCAAAATGCCCACCACACGGCTCATCATGGCAAGATTTTAAAATATCAATTACCTCGTCATTTCTTACACATCTACGGATGATCATGTCATAGCCAGTGTAAAAGAGATCGCCATTGAGCCAGGAATATCTAGCACTTTGTTTAACTAGCCTTTTCTTTTCTTTTGAGGTAAAATGTGGAGGAGTCTTACCTGTAGACAAGTAATTAGCCAAATCAGCATACCAAGGATTAATTATAGAAATGGCAAATAAATGTTCATCAGGAAAAGAGTCTTCGACAGGAACAACTTCACCTTGATTCTGCAATCGAGAGAGAAAATCTGCCACCTGGTTCTCTTTACCAGGTCTATCCAACACGGTGATATTGAATTCTTGTAACAACAACAGCCATCTGGTAACTCTGCCACTGGTTATGGGTTTGTTCATTAAATGTTTTATGGCAGAATGGTCGGTATGGACAAAGACTTCATAACCAGTAATGTAGTGGCGAAATTTGTTCACAGCATAGATAATGGCAAGTGTTTCTTTCTCTGTGACCGTGTAGTTTAACTCCGCAGGGGTCAGATTTTTGCTAATGAAGTAAATAGCATAAGTGCAAGATTCTTCTGTCTGGCCTAACGATGCACCTACAGCAGTGTCAGATGCATCTGCAAAAATATGGAATGGCAAACTCCAATTAGGCCCTCTCAGGATTGGTGCTGTTGATAATTTCTGTTTGAGTAATTCAAATGCATGTTGGCAATTTTCATTCCAACTGAAATTTACATCTTTGGACAGCAGTTTAAACAGAGGTAAGGCTAACTTGCTAAAATTTTCAATGAATCTTCGATAATAACTTGCGTATCCAAGGAAACTTCTGACCTCTCTCTGATTTTGTGGTATGGGTAAATCAACAATGATTTGGATTTTTGCTGGGTCAACTGTAATTCCTTGAGAGGAAATATAATGACCTAACACTATTCCCTCATTCAACATCATAAAACATTTCTCATTACTGAGGGACAGGTTAGACTCAATGCATCTTTTTAAAACTCTCTCAAGGTTTTCCAATGCATGTTCAAAAGAATTGCCGTATACTGAAAAATCGTCCATATACACTTCAACGCAATCATGAATTAAGTCAGCGAAAATAGCTAGTACAGCTCGCTGAAATGTGGCTAGAGCGTTACACAGTCCAAACGGCAGAACATTGTAGGCGTAAGTTCCCCAAGGACAGGTGAAGGTGGTTTTGTCCTGGTCTTCCGGGGCTATCCTTATCTGGTTATATCCGCTGAAACCATCCAGAAAAGAGAAGGATGATTTACCAGCGAGGGTGTCTAAGACTTGGTCGATGAATGGCAATGGAAAATAGTCTTTAAGCGTGGCTTTGTTTAGTTGTCGGTAATCGACACAAATACGCCATTTACCATTTTTCTTGGGCACCACAACCAATGGGGATACCCACTGACTGTCAGAGATAGGATATATAAAATTGACTCTCAAAAGTTTTTGTAACTCTTCTCTAACAATATCTTGAAGTACGGGGTTCATCCTCCTTTGCGGCTGCCTCACTGGTTTAATAGTATGGTCTGTGTAAATATGATGAGTGCATGTGTCAGGATGAATGCCATGCATGTCGGTATAATCCCAAGCAAAGGCTGTTTGATATTTCCTCAAGAGTTGAATTAATCTATCTTGTTGGGATGAGTCCAAATGATTGCCTATATTCAAAGTTTTCCCTGGACTGATTTCTATAACCTTACTCTGAGTATTGGTAATGGATTGAACTGGAAAAATATCAAGAAAATTGGTTTGTAAAGAGTGGATAGTGCATGTCTCCTGAAAATTTTGAGCTAAAAGTATGTCTGCAGCTTGATATTGGGCATGTCTCAAATCTTCAGAGATATCTGGTTGAGCAAGAAATAATTCTACCAAATCATTATTGTCATGTTCTTGGAAATTATAGATTTGGTCAATGCTGAAAAGGGGCTGTACTTCATCTTTGTCATTAAATTTGTCATCGAGCCACAAATTGTGTGTAACTGCTGGTGATTGTGCTGATGGGTAGAGGGTAAGTTGTTTCCTTTCTGTCCCTCTAGAGATAATCATGTTGCCAGATCGACAACCTATAAATGCATCAGCAGTTGCTAACCATGGCCTACCAAGAATGATAGGGTGTCCGCCTAAATTAGATTTGGGTTGAAGGATTAAAAAGTCCACCGGATACTCCCAAGAGTCCAGCGAGACAATTACGTCCTCTAAAATCCCTTCAGGAATCACTTTGGACCTATCAGCTAACTCAAGAACGATTGTTGTATGTTGCAGATTGGTAAGCTGAAGTGTTCTCATGGTTTCTAAGGTCATTACATTAATTGCAGCTCCAAGATCGATCAGAGTGTTTGGAATTTGTATGTTGTTAATGATGGTGGTTACTTTAGGAATGCCAGGATCAACATACTTTTCTATGGAAACAGTACTGGTCATCAGTCCTGCTAAATGTCCTATGACATGAATGGTTTGAGGGTCGATCTTTCTTCTAGCAGGCTTCTTGAGACACATGTCTTTGATGGCTTTGGTGTAGATAGGGATTTCTTTTATAGCTTGCAGTAATGGAATCTTTATGTAGACATTTTTAAGCTCATCTAAGACATCAAATTGTGGTATAGACAATGGAGGTTTGATGTGGACCAATCGGTCTGGAAAAGGTGGTTTCAATTGTTGCATTTGCTTATCACTGGTGTCAATGTTTGATTGTTTCTCATTTATTATTTCTTTTTCATTTTCTACAGTTTCTTCTCGTTTTTCTGTTACTGGAGACTCTCTAGGTAGTACTTTGCCAGACCTCAAGTTTATGTTCTGTAAAGGTAATATGGAATATGAAGTTCCTTCTTCTATATTATAGGCTGGCCTCTCTGCTCTATTATTCGGATTTGGGACAGTTTGAGCAGGAATTTGCGTGGGTCTGGAAGGCTGTGGGTTAGCTGGAAATTGGAGTTGTGGTGGATTTATTGGTGGAGGAGCAGGCAGTGCCTGTTGAGTAGGCTGGGGTGGATAACCAACTTGCGGAGGGTACTGCTGATATGGTTGAGGATGTGAGTACTGTTGGTATGGTTGTTGGTACGAGGAATATGACTGAGGATATGTAGGATAAGGTTGAGTATATTGTTGAGATGGTCTCCATTGTTGCTGTGGGTTGTTTGGGGGCTGCCATGGCATTGGTACATTCCATGAATTTTGCACATACATCGGATCATTCGTAGGAAATTGCAAGTTTTGATTTGGAAACATACCTTGAGGGTTTGGCCTTGGTTGCCATGGTCTTTTTGCGCCCATGTAATACATGTGCTCCATCTCTGCATTAGCTGCCATGTTATAGTTCTGCAAAACCTTAACCTTAGGACAATTAAATATGTCATGATGTTCAGTACAGAAAGCACAAACTTGGATGCTATCTAGTGGACAGTCTTTTAATGCATGTTTCTTCCGGCACTTGGGGCAGAAAATGGACATTACCTGGTCCTCAGTTTCTTGTTTCTTTTTGGCTTTCAAAGTGTCAATTTGATTCCCTATTGTGCTTAATAAATCTGTCTTGAATTCTTCTAACAGGTTGCCTATCTCAGCTCTTGTGACACTTGTGGAATTGGACTTAATGGCCTTGGATGACAAAGTTCTCTTCCCCATCTTAGCTTTACTCCTTGAATACTTTTCGCATAAATCAGCGATTTCTTCAAAGGGTAAAACAGAGATGTCACCTTTGCCCATTAGATTGAGGTCATCCATGTACTCATCTCTGATACCTTTCAAGAATATTGAGCGAGTCAGTTCAAGAGGCATAGTTCGGTGTTTGGATTTTTGCAAGTTATAGATAAACCGTTCCAAGTATTCCTCTAAGGTTTCATCCTCCTGTTGGGTCATTCTAAAGATGTCATCTTTAGAATCTTTAGATCTGCAATAAGGTTGATATTTCCTTAGAAATACTTTTCTCATACCATCCCAGTCTGTGATAGTATGTTCACCAAGTCCCATGAACCATCTCAAGGCGGATGCTTTTAATGTGGCTGGAAAAAGTCTGAGCCTATGGGCATCATTAGTATAACCATATGTCCGGCATACAATATCAAATTCGAATAGGAATGAGTCTGGGTCTTCCGAAGCCATACCATAGAAATTAGGTAGCACTGATGGTGGTATATTTTTCATTTTGATCTCATCATCTTCCTGGGGTTCTTGTATGGGAAAAAGAAAAGTGAACTCTTCCTCATCCCTGCGTCTTTGATTTTGTGCTGACCCATCTCCTTCATCAGCCATCTTAATGGATTTATCAGAGTCACTTCCTTTAAAGAAGGGATTGAGATAGGAGTGTTCAGTCTCTGGAGAGTATTGAATCACTGCACTACTTTCTCCTTGTGTGGTAGACCTAGGAAAGTCCTTCTTCTGAGATTTATGTATATATAAGGTTTGCCTTTCCACGAGTGTAAGTCTCTGTCCTGATTTTTGCTTATCCTCTAAGGCTTGAATGAGATTTTCCTCAGCTGGTGTTAAATGTTTTACAGAGTCTGCTCCTGATGGTGATGGGTTAGTTTGTGAAGGTTGGGGGGTTCTTTTAAATCTACCCTGATTGTCTCTAAACCTAGGCATAAATGAGCATGGCGTTAACTAAAATTTTTTTTATGTTGATTTTTCTATTAAACTTCAATCCTTTAAGTACGCCTCCCCGGCAACGGCGCCAAAATGTAGTGTCCTATCTAGGGGGCTAGATCGGTCTAAATTAATTGTCAACCCAGGGTGCGTTTACTTAGAGGCGTGTGCCTAAAGTATATAAGCATAAAGGATCTATTCTCAATCTATAACTCCTAATGCTGAGATTAATTCTATTGTTAAACTAACTAAGCATTAAATCATGTGCTATTAACAACTAAATGCAATTCCTATCATGCTGTATATGGTTATCTTGAAAGGTTCGGTTCCCTTACAGAAACATCAACATGCAACCCTTGTTCAATATCATTCAGCAATCAAGAATGCTTAAAGAAGACATGTAAAAGCAAGTGCATAACCATTATCTATATCAATGTTTCATAAACAACTCTGAGATTAAATCCTTTACGGGATATATTTCGTAATCCAAGAGAGGGTTATTCGACACAGGTACAGACATAGATTTCACGCATTCATCCCTGCAATCAAATCTCCAAGTACATATATAATTCGCATGCGTTCTAATTGAATTGACTGTAAATTAAATTAAGACTACACGATGAACGTAATGCAAATATAAACAGGGTATGAGCATATATAAACAGAGTATGAGCATAAACGAAATGTAAACAAAAACGAAATGTGTGATCGGTCTACCATATACGCAGGGCCCGTCCGCGTCTTTGGCACACCGATGGCTACACCAAGATCACGATATTAACAAGTATGCAATGTATTCATTCGAAAAACCAGAGGTTCTGTTCCAAAACGTAAAAACAACAGTATATGTCTGTATGAATGTGTGTGTATGTAACTGATCCCAGGTCTCGGCCTTGTCTTTTAATTACATCATTGCATCCCTTGAAAAATGGATGCTTATCCATAGCAGCTGTTGCTGCGTTTGGTAAATCAAAACAAGGATATATTCCTAATTGTCTTATGCATAAATCAAAAATCAAAATAGGAAATAACTTGAAAGCGAATGGATAACAACTGAATGCTGTTGCTGCCTTTTGTGCCGACATGCTAGGGTTGACTGAGCGTTGACTGTGCTGATTGGAGAAATGTTTCTAATGCGGAGTAGGTGTTTGTCCATGTTTGGACATTCCTCTTTTCGTCCATGCCTTCCGCTCCTACCTAGCTGCCATGCCACATGTCACATAATAAACCATTTACAGGTTGTTAAGACTTCCTGTAGTGATTTAGGCTTAAAATCCTAATTTGTCAACACAAGACCCCTAAATCAATTAATATGCATGCCAACGACTATAAACTATTAACTTAATTAAATTCTAAGGCATTTAAGGAATGGATGATACGAAAAGGGTAGGAAATGGTCATGTTTTGGAATGGGAAAAAGGGCTTAGAATGGTACCAACACCTTCATTCCTTGATGATGATGAAAATGCCTCTTCTTGTAGAATGTGGTGGCCTTGCCAAGGTACTTCAAATGTAGTGTCTTTATTTGGATGTTAGGTCCTTGAGGTCTTATTTCCTTTGTGACGAAGCGGGTAATTTTTCCAAGAATTCTTTAATTGAACAACCCTTCTTTGATTGAGCTACGGCTTTGAGGTCTTCTTTGATGCGCTTAATTACTTTCTTCAATATGATGAGAGGGCTAGTCCTTCTTGATGATTAATTCTCTTGATATTTCCCAAATGAAATTCTAGTGCTTCGGCTCCTGAGTATCCCTCTTTAATTTGTCTTTCCTTGATGTAGTCACCTTAGCTTCTGATACCATGCTGAGAAATCTAGGGGGCAGCTAGATTAGGTGATTTCTCTTACTTTGATAACTGTTGGTGATGTAGTTTTAGTTAGATTGATTAACTTCTTCTTATTCTTAGTTATTATTAGAATTAGCTTCATCAAACGACTACTAAATCATAAATAACAACAAGAAAAGATGACACAATATATAGGTGATCAGCCAAGGCCAAAACCTCTCCAACTGAGAGGAAAACCCGCAAGAATTATTCTCTTCTTATAGAACTTCATATAACGAATTTCAAGACCTATGACCCTTGACCAAGAACCCTTCAAGACCAAGTCAAACATTTCTTTCTTGATGAGTGTTCTTTCTAGAAGTTTCAACCCCATCAACTTTTGTAATTTCTATCCCATCATATTCTTCTGGAACCTCAACCTCCCAGCAGATTCTTCTGCAATTTCAACTTCCCAATAGATTCTTCTGCAACTTTGAACCAATAGTTTCTTTTGGAACTTCAACCCAATAGTTTCTTCTGGAACTTCGACCTAGTAGTTTCTTCTAGAACTTCAACCCAATAGTTTCTTCTGGAACTTTGTTCCAGTAGTTTGTTGGCACTTTCACTTGCCCATGTTGACAAATCAATGATAATTAGGGTTTTGATTCCTCTTTCTTAATACTTGTGAATTGTTTTGCCTTATTTTACTTCTTTGTTATATTATCTTTCATCAAGAAATTACCAAATTATGTGTGTATGAAGATCACAAGAAAAGAGACACAAGATATAGGCGCTCAGCTAGGGAAAAACACCTATCTAGGGGAAAACCTAGTCAAACCTCTTCCTTCAATAGTTTTGGTGAGATAATCCAAGACTCTTCAACCTAGACACAAACTTCCTCCAACCACCAAGTCATCCTTTCCTTACAGCAACTTCGATATAGACCTTCGACCTTGTAGCAAAAAAACTTTGATCTATGTAGAAACAACACTTCAACCTCAGCAACTTTGACCTCCCACAACTTTGACCCTGCAACTGAAAATTTTCGATCCCTACAACTCCAACACTCGTATCCTGCAACTACAACACTTCGATCATGTTACTACCTGTTGATGCCTCGAAAATCGCTGCAACAACATTGGGGAAAACACCCGGTCCGGACCTTAGTGTAGCTCCTTTTCCATTTGGGGTAGTGGCTCCGACTGGGGGTAATGGGACCAGTTTCCCAGAAATAGATAAATGGGATGAGTGAATGATTTATAGATAACATTAGTGGTGAGCGAAAGGCTAAAACTATTGACATAAATATAAGTAAATGAAACTATCATGGGAATCTATTGAGCTCTAAAGCGTAGCTTTTGATGCTCTATGTCTAAAAGACAAGCATATAGATGACTGTATCTTCACGACATAGATATTAAATCATTTAAGATTGTTGTGCTTAAATAGATTAGCAGAGCGATTGAAGCGAAAAAATCCCACTTTACATTCATATCATTATCATATACATGATTTAAAAGTAAAGGCACATCACTAAACACCCAATAGTGGAATGAATAAGATTTGTTGTTATAGCGCATGCATATAATCAACGATAGTGAGAATAATTACATAACAATTCACATAAACAGAATGACTTCAGACACAGATAGAAATACCATATGAGCTGCTTTCCACTCCCAGATATCAATCGCTATGTGTAGTTCTTCCCTTAACGCATAAACATTCTTCAATCAACGACAATAGTGCACAATTGTATAAAGAAATTCCTTCATTAAAGAAGACAATTGGTCGAAAGTTTAAAAGACTATGGGCTGAAGAGTGTGCAAACTTCAGTCTGTTAAGTCTCTTACAAAATTTTACGACCCTTTCTAAAAACATGAAAGGGTCTATAAATACAATACTAATCTAAATATCTATTAAACAGAAATGCTACTTAAACTGATATCAATAACTTTTTGTTCCTATTTTGTTTAGCGATCTGGTGAGATGGAGGGTGATTCATTGAGTCGGCTGCTTTCCTTTGAATCTGAGTTGATTGATTGCAAGCATTGGCTCAATTTCCGGAGGTTTTTTGAGGCGCGGACTGAGCTGGGCAGCATAGGTGGCATCTTGAATGTCGGGAATCATACACTCGATGGCATATGTTAAACACTTCAGGGCGGCTCTTTGTGTATGTGGTTTAACTAGGAAGTGCCAATACGTTTCCATGTTTAAACTATTAATCCCGGCGATTAATCTTCCTCTGCCTTCTAACTCAGGATAACATGATTGCTCCAAT
>APFE030438630.1:0-14232 GCA_000404065.3 Pinus taeda
TGCCTTATCTTCATCTTTAGGTTTAGTTTCTTGGCCTGGGGCTATTCTGTAAAGACCTTTACTTCTAAGTAAATCCACAATGTAGGACCACCATTGGAAGTAGTTGGTGCTGTCAAGAATAACTTGGCATGGACTTTCCATTTTAACAGAAACTAAAGCTATATATGCTAAAACTAAGTGATCCAATGGAAAGATCTTGAAAAATTAGGCTGGTTCAATAAAACGGCTCTAAAAACGGCTTCTGAATGAAGAAGTTATGGCTTTTTGAAGAAACGTTGATGAAGATGCCGATGAAGTGCGGGAATGTGCGGAAATGAATGATAATGTTAAAAAAAATTCTGCCCCCTTTCCAAACTTAATCTTATTATCTCAACAAAAAGAAGACTTGAACTCAACACCTCTACTCTCATAAATTAGCTTTGGAGAAAGTGAGCTAAACTAAAAGTTTAGTAATTTTTGGAAAAGAGGAAGGTTTTTTTTTTTTTTTTTTTTTTAGTCACTGAAGCTTTGGGTTGCGTGCTTGCTTGAGAAAGCTCTTTTCCCCTACAAAACAAAAAACACAAAACCCAACATGGACATACAAAAAAAACAAACCTTACGACTTGAAGTTAGCTTTACCCAGAAACTAAATATTTTCCTCTATGTTTTTGATTTTCTGAGATCACACTAAGGCGCAGCGGAAAAGAGCATACGCATGAGAAAAATCATTCCTCTTTGTTTCTAATTTGCCCAGATTACACAGAGTCGCAGGGCAAAGAGCATATGCAGACATGAAAGGTATAGATCCGGTAATAAAAAAAGAAGCTAAATAAACCGAAATAATAAACAGAGAGAAAATAACTAGAAACTGCAAATAAACATTGTATACCTCCAGATCTTAAAAATGACGTAGCTAGGGCTACCAGAAACCTTTTCACATGAAACGAAAGGGGTTCCTTAATGGAACAGATGCTCCTAACACAATAGAGCAGTCCTCTCGGCTCGAAAGTAGTCAGAAACAGTAGATCTAGGAAACGACAGTCGGATGCAGTTCTACCGACTTCAGATTTGGATCACCAACGGACGCGGACCTCAAATAGCTCTGATACATGTAGGAATTTACAGGGTAAGTTCCTCAGACATAACACCAAAGGACACTGCTCAGAAACAGATCATAGATCAATACACCAATATTTTTGACGTGGTTAAAACCCTCAAAGAGGGAAACAGTCCATGGCCTGAGCCAACGCGGCCACTTCAAGCAATTTATTAATAAAAGAATGAAATTTTACATAAGCTTCTCTCATGAATAGTTAACCTACAAATGACCCTCCATGCTCTTTAAATAGAGATCATGGACCAATCGGGTGTTAAGCCACGAATCAAGTGTCGGTAATACCGAGGAGAGAATGAATCGTCGGATCACTACATATCGTGACCGTCGGAGTGTAAGTTACAAAAGTACATAGTAAAGAAACACACTTTACCTAACTCTATATTAGACCAAGTTATACTTAACTATTTCCTATGTGTCGGAATATCCTAAAATTTTTTGCATAAGGGTTATTGTGAAAATTAAGGAGTCAAAAAATTTCCCATTTTTCGGTGGGAATCACATTGGTCCTGGGCAATTTTTTCGCTCAATAGACTATGTAAAGGGCGAATTTACAAGACAATTAGCATTTTTTTGTCAAATTGCATGACAAATAGTAGGGCTTGACTTAAACAACCATAACTTGCTCAATTTTTAACCTTTTTGAGCTCAAGAAGAGCTTATATGGGGGTTTCTGAGCGTCCTAGACTCAATGGCAGCATCAATTTTTTGACTGGAGCACTTTATGATGGAATGTTTGTAGAAAAAGGTATTTTAGTGTTAGAGACAATCAGAGTTTTGAAGTAATATGAAGGCATTTTGAGCATGCAGGGAGCCTAGTCAGAGGTTTTCCAACCTTCTAATTTTATTTGTAATAGTTGTTACTTTAGTAGAGTAGCTCTTCTTATCCTTTTCTCAATATGTGTTCATGAGAGAAGTTGTTTTTAGCACCTCATTATAGAGTTGTTCTATGTTTTTGTGCTTGGATTTCAGGTGGGGTACAAGGACCTGTTGTGTGAGTCGTTTTTATACTGAAATTTTCATGACTTGTTGTAGGGAGTCATTTTTCTGAGTGAGAATTATTTGTAGGAGAAACAAGCCACTCTATTGTCAACAATTTGTATGTACTCATTTGTTGTTGAAATCATTAGCACAGTCTAGCTGTCAGAGTAGGCCTGAAGATGTAGCCTAGGAGGGGTGAACTCTGTCATCAAATGTTGGTGTCTTCTCTTCATGTTTTTTATTTTGAGTTGCATGTGAATGTGTTCTTTCTAAAGTTCATTTGAAAACCAAACTCACCATTTTGAAGATGTTTTGAAAGTTTCTTACCTTTAAATACCCATTAAGTTTACTTACAAAGCATCAGAGGATGGTTAGTTTTATGGTTGGACAAGTTCTCCTCCATTTTCATATAAGGTGATATCAGAGCAGGTTCTAACCAAGTTGCAGGTATGGGCAAGAAATTGATGTTGGGATAAGGAATTACTAAGAGGGGTGGGTGAATCAATAACAGTGAGATTCTTAAATCCTTTTCCTAAATATGTTTTCAATCATCTTTTTTCTATTACTTCTGAAGGAATCTATTCATAAAGAAAGTAAGAAACAAGTATAAGCATTCATATGTTCAGACAACCAATCACATGAGCAGCATACACATTTAGACACTGGTGTTTTCATGTGGAAATCCAAAGGGAAAAAACCACCAATTTTTCATTTGTTTATGATGTAATTTAAGAAACTACTTAATTGCATCAGTTTGAATGTGAGCACCCACTCACAGGAGGCACCGAACCCCTTAGGTTAGAAAGCACCAACTTTCCAAGAGGCAACAACCTTTTCTGAATGCAGGTACCAACCTGCTCTTGCCATTGTTCTACTATTTCATACAATTTTCAATCTGAAAATAGAGGCATATACATTTACAAGTAAAATACCAATCTGGTTGGTTGCAGACTCAACTTCTGCTCTCAGTCCACTATTGTTCCATAGCGTCCTTTTGGTCTAATGCAGCTACTCTTTTCTTTTTATTCACTGTAACATATCCTCAACACTTTTCCTCCTCTCGAACAGGCTCTCTATTGCACACTCTTCAACCTCACAGGGAGGCTTTCATCCCCAGAAGGAGCCAGTGTTAGCCCTGAGTTGTAGCGCTGCTAGTTTTAAGATTAAAGGAAGAAGATGGTCTACTTTGTTGTCTTGGAAAGGGCCCCCACATAGGCCATCACTCCACTTTCCCCACTCTTCCAGTTACATTCTATCCCACTCATATATTAACCCAACCCTCACTTTATAAAAATACCCTCTTCTGGCTTAGCCCTAAATAAATTAACCCAAAACCTCGAAAAACCTTACCTTTCTGTCCATACGTGCCCTCTATACATTTCTCAAGGACAGCTTGTACCTCTGTGTGCCTCCACTATCGGGAGAGATCTGATGGCCCACGTTTCACTCGATCGATGAGAAATGCTTGATAGGTCTCCGCCGTCAGATCACTCCTACTAGATCTAACAGCTGTCACTCTTATCGCGCGGGCAACTAGCGAGAGGAGTACCCGCTCGATAAAGGTGGTTTCTCTCTCTCCTCCTCCACTACATGGCGTGCAATGAGTGGCATCGAGTGAACTCCACCCTTTACCGCTTACCACCCCATAAGCGCCCGATAAAAATCGTAACCACATAAACCAAACCACCCCCGAGCGCTATTGTTCGAGCACCTCCTCCACCCGATAGTCGTCCAATCTATCCACCGAGATCCAACAGCTCAGAATTTTCCACTCCTGCCAAAGACCGCAAGCCCCATGCAATCGAACCCCTCCATCCATTTCTTTTGACCCAGCAACCCTCATTCATGATCACTCTCGCTTGTCCTTTGCCACTCTGCCATTACTCTGTTCTCCCTAAGTGGCACGTCTAGCTGCCCATGCACCTCATACTCTACTTCCTACCAGTTACCCGAGGAAGAAGGTGGTTGACTCTGTCAGTATTGTGATAGTCAGAATGCTGAACTAAATTAACAGAAAGTATGGTCGAACGAGGAAGGACACAGCACGATACAAGCAAACAGAATTAAACAGTCATGGAGCCTCACTGGCATAATCAAGCCAGCCACCTAATAGGGCAGCGCTGTACCAAAATTAATTACCGTTTTCGTGATGGAAGGATAATTGTGTCCTTGTACGCAATCAGGAAGTTAAAGACAATGGAGATAGATTAAGACACCTCGAGCCCTAAAAAACTCAAGAGCATTGTAAAGAGCTATAAATAGCTGAAGGTAAGATGTAATTAGGGTTTAACTTCTAGAGACTATAGAGACTTTTCTACTCAAGCTTCTCATCTTCATTCATCAGTAATACAAGCTTCTTTTGCTGTCATATGTTCAATATCTCAATTTCTCTTATATTCTAAGCTTGCACTTGAATAGGTCATTCAGGTTTCTTTTGTGTCTAATGCCAGATAACTATCATCTTATCTCCATGATGTATTAGATTTGCAAGTTTCATTTACTTGTTGTAGCTGGCCATCATATGTTTATCTATGTATCTACTAGTATGGTTAGTATTCTCCATTTATTCACCTAATCTACAAAATATTGAGCATTGATGGTCTAAAGCCTTATAGGCTGAGGATGTTCATGCATGTCTTGAGTAATAACAGAGTCAAAGTGGTTATCTGGCTTGATCTAAACCATTATTTATTCCAATAGTTCAGAGAACAATATTGAAGATTATATGTTACCAGGAATCTCTGAGCTGCAACCTAGGAGAGTTTCCAAGAGTGATAACATGGCCCAATGAGAAGGCACCACGTGGCATCCTGTGGTTGACCAAAAAGTTGCAAAGGAGGCTCAAAAGGCTCTATGAGGTTAAACCCCTTGACCTATCGTGTATAAACTCCATGCTCTACCAGTGGACCACAGAGTGTTTCTTCACAACTATAGTCATCGGGTTACATTTCAAGTCATATTGTTTTGACATTGGGAGGAGGGGTCCGACGACTAGCCCCAGCCCCCAGGTCACGTTAGCGGCACACATCACTGCAAGTGAAAGGCAGAGAATTGAGCACTTGGCCCTAACCTCGACCACGTGGAAACCCGTACGATTGGGTAGAGGAGGTTATGGTGGAGGGCACAGGCAGATAATCCCTGACCCTCGGTTTTTGGTGCCCATTGTGACCACTATCCAAGACTTCAGTCGAGGGGGCAGAAAGTTACCCTGGCCCCCAATCCTATTGTTTCCATATGATCCTATTCTAGAGTAGTGAGAGCCAAAGCCAACGGGGGCATACATTTGGCCCCCACCCTTGCCCTTATGGGCGCTATGTGGCCCTCATTTTGTGCATAAGGGTTATTGTGAAAATTGAGGCAACAAATTTCCCATTTTTCGGTGGGAATCACGTTGGTCCTAGGCAATTTTTTCATTCAACAGACTATGTAAAGGGCGAATTTACAAGACAATTAGCAATTTTTGTCAAATTGCATGACAAATAGTAGGGCTTGACTTAGAGAACCATAACTTGCTCAATTTTTAACCTTTTTGAGCTCAAGAAGAGCCTATATGGGGGTTTTTGAGCATCCTAGACTCAATGGCAACATCAATTTTCTAACTAGAGCACTTTATGATGGAATGTTTGTAGAAAAAGGTATTTTAGTGTTAGAGACAGTTAGAGTTTTAAAGTAATATGAAGGCATTTTGAGCATGCAGGAAGCCTAGTCGAAGATTTTCCAACCTTCTAATTTTATTTGCAACAGTTGTTACTTTAGTAGAGTAGTTCTTTTTATCCTTTTCTCAATATGTGTTCATGAGAGAAGTTGTTTTTAGCACCTCATTATGGTATTGTTCTATATTTTTGTGCTTGGATTTCAGGTGGGGTACAGGGACTTGTTGTGTGAGTCATTTTTATGCTGAAATTTTCATGACTTGTTGTAGGGAATCATTTTTCTGAGTGAGAATTATTTGTAGGAGAAACAAACCACTCTACTATCAACAATTTGTATGTACTCATTTGTTGTTGAAATCATTAGTGCAGTCTAGCTGTCAGAGCAGGCCTGAAGATGTAGCCGAGGAGGGGTGAACTCTGTCATCAAATGTTGGTGTCTTCTCTTCATGTTTTTTATTTTGAGTTGCATGTGAATGTGTTATTTTTAAAGTTCATGTTACCAAACTCACCATTTTTAAGATGTTGTGAAAGTTGTTTACCTTTAAAGACCCATTATGTTTACTTACAAAGCATCAGAGGATGGTTAGTTTTATGGGTGGACAAGTTCTCCTCCATTTTCATATAAGGTGATATCAGAGCAGGTTCTAACCAAGTTGCAGGTATGGGCAAGAAATTGATGTTGGGGTAAGGAATTACTAAGAGGGGTGGGTGAATCAATAATAGTGAGATTCTTAAATCCTTTTCCTGAATATGCTTTCAATCATTTTTTTTCTATTAATTATGAAGGAATTTATTCATAAAGAAAGTAAGAAACAAGTATAGGCATTCATATGTTCATACAACCAATCACATGAGCAACATACACATTTAGACACTGGTGTTTTCATGTTGAAATCCAAAGGGAAAAAACCACCAATTTTTCATTTGTTTATGATGTAATTTAAGAACCTACTTAATTGCATCAGTTTGAATGTGAGAACCCACTCACAAGAGGCACCAAACCCCTTAGGTTAGAAAGCACCAACTTTCCAAGAGGAACCAACCTTTTTTGAATGCAGGTACCAACCTGCTCTTGCCACTGTTCTACTATTTCATACAATTTTCAATCTGAAAACAGAGGCATATACATTTACAAGTAAAATACCAATCTGGTTGGTTGCAGACTCAACTTCTGCTCTCAATCTACTATTGTTCCATAGCATCCTTTTGGTCTCATGTAGTTACTCTTTGCTTGTTATTCACTATAACATATCCTCAACACTTTGCCTACTCTTGAACAGGCTCTCTATTGCACACTCTTCAACTCTTCCCTATCTATTCTTCTCACAACACTCTTGCCACTCTCGCTTCTTAGCACACTCTCTTCTCACACTACTCTACACTTAAACAATACACACTTCCCCCATTGCTCCATGGAAATCTATGATTTTGATCCTCTGATGCACACTACATAAATATGTCTCTACTTCCTATGTCCATACTACCCAAGTGTACTTCGGCATGTCTCCTCCTACTATTGTTGCTCATGTTGGTTGAACTATGTCATACCATTAAACACAAAAATAGGATTTTGAGTTCTTCACTGACTCACTATGTAAGCCTCCATACTGAGAGTTTAATCTCAAGAAAGTTGCACAATCTATTGTGACTCCCATGCTTATTTATTGCTCCACAGAGCTTGACAACACTCGGTAATGGCCACTATGTTCTTCATTTAACTCTACCAGATGTGCACAATAAAAAGTCGATTGCTTTCTTCATTCCTTCAATTCTTCTCTGTTAAATGTTGGCCTCGTTGCCTTGTCTCAGCACTTTATGTAGGTCTAGCTAACTCCATCAACCAACTCTGCAAATATGCATTTAATATTCAGCTGCCAACACGTAAATCCATTAAATTCATTGTATTGCTTCATCGAAACTCCAACATATCATAACTTACACAAACGAAATGTTACAATATTACACAGCTCTGATATCCTTAGCCCCCCTTTTCCCTTAGCTCCTTGAGCATTTTCTTTATCATACGACCGAGCCTATGACCATATTCTTAGAAATATATCATATCCCATTTGTATCATAACTTCTACAGAGTCTCGGTCGCATCTTAGCTCCCTTTGTTTAGTCCTAATTTCATTTTTGCTCCAGATGACCAAGTGCCAAATAATATTGGAGCCCCCTTTATTGTAACTTTTCAAACGCCATTTTCACTAGAGTTATGATGTCTTCATCCTCCAATATACTAACCTCTGATATGATGATGTCATTTCTACATGTGGTGACTCTTAAGAGGTGACATGTGTCACTATGATTTATCCCCATTGGACCACTGAAAATGCTAAAACTGGATGCCACATGTCCATTGTACTATCACAACATGCTAACGTCAATTTCCACTTCAGCTTCTCAGAACCAATGACATGTTTCCATGTGTCCTACCATAGGAGAGAGAAAGAGTCCTGATTGGTCTTTTTTTTGCATCAAATCCTTTGTTAACTCTACAAGGAATCCCTCGATGCTTTAACAATGTCGACAACACTAGATATTGTAACTTCTTAAAATGCAAATGTTAAGAGGTTTTGATATTCTAATATGATCCGACCTCCAATATGTCTATGACCTTTGATATTTTGATGGCCTCTAGCCTCTGATATCTTGATATGACATGCTCCAATGTCTCAATATTCTTTAATCTCTGATATTTTGATGCTCCCATGGCCCTGTGCTCTAAGGTTCTGATATCAAGTCCCGATATGCTCTGACCTCTGATATTCGTCCTTCCTATTTGTTGACCTTCAATATAGCCTGCTCTGATGTGCTGACCTCTGATATTTCAACCTGCCAAGGACTTAAAGTCCCTGACTTCAGAAGACCATAACTTTTGATCCAGGAGGTCATTTTTAGACTTCCACACACCGTTGGAAATCTCTTTCAAAGAAATTTTCAATGAATAGGTCCTGATGTATACTTTGATCCCATATTCTATCTATAAAATGGTTTTAAATTCTCTTCCATTATTTTCTCCTTGACTTTCCTTCTTGTGCCTGGAATCCTCAACTCCCAACCATCATAATGATCATTTTATGGTTTCTCCAGTAAGCCTGCTACTATGATGATTCTCTATATGAAGCCTGCAACTATCACAGGATTCCTCCTTAGCTTGCACCACCAATCACCATAGTAGTCATCATTTTATGGCTTTTCAATAAGGCTGCTACTATGATGATTGTCTACCAGAATCTTGCAGCTACCATGGGATTCCTCTTGGACTCCCAATCACCATGTTGATCCTGGTTGACATCAATGCCAACACTATCACAGCTACTAGCGATCCATACACTTCCAATTGTCCAACAATCTAACCCTTTGTCATTGATTTCAACACCATCAGCTCCCCCTAAATCTAGGCATGATCTTTTACGATTAAGCTCCCCCTGAAGCTAGGCATGATCTTTTACGATTAAGCTCCCCCTAAAGCTAGGCATGATCTTTTCCAATTAAGATCCCCCTAAATCTAGGCATGGTCTTCTCCAAGTACCTAGTAATCTTCTCCCCCTTTGGCATTAATCGAAAATTATACTTCTTAAATAATCACCCTAAACCATTGCAGCCTACTCTTCCATGGGTCTCACATGCTAAGTAGCTACCACCACCTACAAAAATGAAGTCATTTGGAAGGAGGAGTCACAACTCCTATTTGTGTCCTAATATATTCAAAGGGTTATCTTGCTAATGACTTAGTAAAGATATCTACAAGTTTGTCTTTAATGGCCACATATTCAAGTCTAACAACATTGGGTGCAACTTATTCCCTTAAGAAATGGAACTTGATAGGAATATTCTTAGCCTTTGAATGCATGACTAGATTTTTGGAGATGTTGATGGCACTTGTATGGTCACACATAATTGGAATAGGATCAATTATGCCTACCTGAATATCTTTTAAATTTTTCTTCATCCATAGAATATTTGTGCAATAGGTTGCAACAACCATATACTCTCCTTTAGTAGTTGATAAAGAAATGGAGGCTTGTTTGTCGTTGACCCGTGACAGAAAGGATTTCTCCAAGAAGAAAGTCGCACCATAGGTGATTTCCTTGTCATCAATACTACCAGCCTAATCAACATAAGTGTGGGAATTTAAATTAAATTATTTGCTCTTAGCATATCACAGTCCATATTACGTTGTTCCTTGAAGATATCTGAAAATCCTTTTTATATCAACAACATGACTTTCATGCGGGAAGGCCTAAAATCTGGCCACAAGACCCACAACTTGCATGATGTCTGGCTTTGAAGCTATAAGATACAAAAAGCTTCTTATGATGAATATGTATTCAGTATAATTTGCCAATGGTGTCTCATCTTGGATTTAAGAGATCTGTGGTTTGCATCTTTTGAATCAGTGACCAGAGAATCCACAGTATGAACATTTTTATGCCAACATTTCAAATCCCAAATGGGATCCATCATCAGGACTTAAGAATGATGATAAAAGATGAGCTGCTTTAGAGAAATAAATACTAATGAGGAAATTTTTTTTTTTTTGGATCAGCACACTGTCGGCTCGGATATTTATTTATTAATTATACTAATTTTATTTTATTAATTTTATTAATCTTATTAATTTATTTTATTTTATTAATCTTATTAATTTAAATTCATTGATTTTAATTAAAATAAATAAAATTGCTAAATTAATTTTAGTTTTATATTTAAAATAAATAAAAATTATTAATTTATTAATTTATATTTATTAATATTTATTTTATTTAAATAAATAAAATTATTAAATTAATTTGATTTAATTTTATTAATATTTTAATTTAATTTAATTAATTACTTTTATTAATTAATTTAAAAATAATTGTTTAAAATAGTAGATAATGCTTTTATGATAATATATATATATAAATATATATATATATATATATATATATATATATATATATATATATATATATATATATATATTTTGATAAACCCTATAATAATTAATTATTATAATTTATTAATTATTAATTATTTATTTTAATTAATTTAATTATTTATTAATTATGATTAATTATAATTAATTAATATGATAATTAATATATTAATTAATATATAGAAATATATGTCTTATTATATTTAAGGTTAATTATTATATATTTGTTAATATTAAATAGGGTTATTAGAATATTTTCCCTGTTATACCTGGGATGAGTTTGCAATCTTGATTCCTTGATCAAGGGAAGCTAGCTCCCGCTAATCTCCATACCATTGTCTCTGTTCAGATTATGAGGATGTTTGATAATTTCAAGTGCTTCTCTGATCTTTCGTCTTTCTAGGCAGATATGGTGCTTAGTCTTTGCATTCACGACTAAGTAGATGTGCATGTAAGCTAGCAGATCAAGGCAGAAGGCATTTTCACCAATTTTCTCAAGTATCCTGAAGGGTCCATACCTGATAGGTTTTAGCTTTTTACCTTCACCTTGCATTCTGTCCTCGTTGATATATAGCCATACTTGGTCTCCAACTTGAAAGCTATGCTCCATCTGATGTTTATCATGCCTAGCCTTGTACTTCGGCAATTGTGCGGTTCTTCGACAAATCTTTCTGTGGGTCTTCTGCGGGATACATTACCCTTCTGCGGTTCTTCGACAAATCTTCTACGGTTCTGCGGTTCTTCGGCAAATCTTCTGCGGTTCTGCGGTTCTTCGGCAACTAGATAGATCTCGTCTGCGGTTCTTCGGTTCGTATTAGATCGTTTGGCTTTCGGTATAGATCGAGAGGCCATACATCCATTCGTCTCTGCGGTATAGATCTGTGGTGTGATAGATCTGCGGTGTGGTCTCTGCGGTGTGATAGATCTGCTGTCTCTGCGGTATAGATCTGCGGTGTGAAATATATATCTGCGGTATAGATCTGCGGTTGCCTTTTTCTTTACTTTCTATCTTGGGAATCTCACTACCAGTGTTGTTCGATTATGAGTTTGAGTTTGAGGCCGAGCGCCCAGGTCCCAACGGTCATTGTGTTGTAGTTTTATGGTCCAGAAACCATTCTTATCCGCGCCAAAGGGTCAAGATTATTCTTGGAGGCGTCTTTTATCAATATTCAAATTCTTGAAGAACGATGATTATATATACGGTATAGATCTGCCGTCTCTGCGGTGTGATAGATCTGCCAAATCTGCGGTGTGATCTCTGCGGTGTGATAGATCTACGGTGTGATAGATCTGGTGCAAATCTGCGCAAAATATGGCTCTGAGCTTCGCAAAAATAACTGGTGGCTCGTCCGCCTCTGGAGGGCAATCTCCTGCCCATATCGTAAGTGAATCCCCAGCTCCCACTATCCAAGTGGTCCAGGACTCACTCGATGAAGCTTTGAAGTTCTCCGAAAGTGCCATAATTTGTCGATTCAATGGTTTTTGGCCGCGGCTGATAGCACTCCACAATTGGATCTCGGAGGTATGGAAGCCTATCATTTCTGATGAAATTAATATCTACCCCTGTGCTAGAGGGTTCTTTATAGTAGATTTTGAAAATCCTGAAAGCAGACAAAGTATTCTAGATTCGGGCCCTGTGGTTTTGGGAAAAATCAGGCCATTCAGAAGCCATGGAACCCATCATTGATCCCTCTACAAGCAGTGATAACCTCAGCACCAGTTGGGTGAGATTGCCAGCCTTACCCTTGCATCTTTGACAAATCTCTCCCGCTAAAAGCATCGGAAATGCAATTGGGAAATTTACTGCAGGTGCCCAGAAATAGAGAAATATGCCAAGAACCACCTATGCACGCAGCTGTGCTGGAAATGGATTTCAGCGCGGATCCCAGCTGAAATAAACCTATACATAGTTAAAGACTATGTGTGGAACCAGAAGCTTGATTATGAAAGTGTCCTCTTCAGATGTCGAGCGTGCTTTGAGACGGGGCATCTAGCCAAAAATTGCCCAAAAGCCTCTGAGAAAAATATTTGCTAGAAAAAACCACCTAACCAGTCTACATGGTGGGAAGAGCGACAAAAAAGAAACTACACGCTACTAAAGAAGAATATTTCTAGAGAAAACTCTGAGTCACAAGAAATCAAGGAAAGAATGGAAACAACTCCTCAAAGCAAGCAAGGAGAAAGCCCGCCCCAACAAATCAACAGCTATGAGGATTTGAATACCGCAGAAAATAAATCTTCATTTAACAGCAAAGCAGATCTCCTAAACCAAACTTCTCCGACTATAGATCGCGAAGCTAAGACACCAATGTCCCAAGAACCGGAAGAGATGAAGGAGATGCAAGGCAAAGGAAGTTGAAAGACCGTAGAGAAAAGAAAGAAAGCTATAACACCAATCTCGCCAAGAAAGACGAGGAGCCAGTCAAGTAAAAATTAACAAAATTGTAGGTCCGATAGACCAATTTGGTCTCAGTGGATGTTAACCATCATCATCATCATCATCATCACTTGGCCTGGCTCTTTTCCAATTGTTCCTATACTGTCTAGTGGATCTCTTGGATCTGTTCAATGAACCTAGTTTCCTTGTCCACATCACTGTGTTTATCAACCATGGTATCTTTACCAAAGACAAAATCCAAAGGAGACCTTGGTATGAAACCAAAATAGGTCTCAAAAGGAGATCTCTGTGTAGAAGAGTGTTTGGCTCTATTGTAAGCATGTTGCACATAGCACAAGTGCTCATCCCAAAGCTTAGGATGTTTGCTGCAATATCCTCTCAATAGCTGGATCACCATCCTGTTAACTACTTCTGTCTAGCCATCTGTTTGTGGATGAAAAGTTGTGCTTTTCTTCAACTTGGTGTCCATTAGTTCCCACAGACTGGACCAAAACTTTCCCACAAATTAGGTGTCTCGATTAGATATAATAGAAGTGGGTAGTCCAAAATGAACCCATACATGTTCAAAGAATAATTTTTCAGTTTGTTCAGCTGTAATCTGTTTACCACAGTGTATTAAAATGCACATTTTTGAACCTATCCACAACAACATATAGATAATCATGACCTTTCCTAGATTTAGGTAGTCCTCCAACGAAATCCATGAAAATGCTTTCCCAAGGGTGAGAAGGAACTGGCAAGGGAGTGTACAAGCCTAGTTTTCTATTGCTGGGCTTGCTTTTAGCACACATGGCACACCCATTTACATATCTAGAAACTGCGTCACTCATTTTCGGCCAATAGCAGAACCTTTGCAGCTATGCAACCGTTTTACTTACCCAAAAGTGACCTGATATCAGAGAAGTGCGTGCTTCCCTAATTATCTTTGCTCTCTCAGTTTATGGAATGCAGAGTTTCCCACAATGATATAAGAGTCGGTCCTTGACATGATAGTCCAATTCTTCTACTCTTTTGCCTTGACTCAAAGTTGCATATACATCTTTAAAGTCCATATCCTGAGCATATTGCTCTATGTAGCTTTCATGCAGCACAGAATTATGCTTAAGTATGGTAGATGCATTTATAATGGGTCTAGATAACATGTTTGCAACCTTGTTATGTATGCCCTTTTTATATCTGATGA
>APFE030438633.1:2842-15375 GCA_000404065.3 Pinus taeda
TCTCAAAATGTGTAATGGGTTGGAAATGAGGAGAAATCACTTGATATAGCATCCATTTTGATTTTTGCTCAATGAAAAACCCATTTTTCTTATGTTTGGTTGTTGACACTTTTTTGAAATTAATAGGCTCTGACCTTTTTGGTTTCCTTCATAAAATAGGTTGAAATGATGAGTTTCTCTGATAATTTTTTGCAGGTATAGCTCTGATATGCTTCAACAAAGGAGACCAGGGCTACAGTTGAACAATTGAAGAACTGAAAATTTTGACACTTTTTACAAAAATGAGGTGGCGACTTGCCTTCAAAACAGAGTTTTGAAGAGAAGTCCTTATTTAGCTGTACAATGGTGACAATTATTGAAGCGATGATTTATCAAAGGCATCCCTCTGGCCTGCTTGTCTTCTAAGACTTTTCAGGACTAAATTAACTCAAACCCTAGACCTAGACCTAAAAATTAAAAAAAAATGATTTGTGAAGCTTTATGACTCATCCTAAACCAGCAGTGATATGCACGAGGGGAATGAATGACACAGACCACTCCATCAAAGTTATGGCATGCCTAACAAAATGCAACTGATGAAAACTGATGGGACACCTAAAACATGAAATGCAAAAAAGAGCTTTGATCTCTGATGGAGGGATAACTAGACCGACTCTAACAGACATCACGTTCAAAGGTTTAGTTAACAAATCAGTGGTAATCTATTTGGATGATATAACTGTATATTCCAAGAAACGAAACAATCATCTTAAATATTTAAAACAAATATTCCAACGTTGTCAAAGATATGGAATTTAAATCAACCCAAAAAAATCATTTTTCGCATTAAGTGAAGGAAAACTTCTCGGATTCATAGTGTCAAAATCTGGAATTAACATTGATCTTGACAGAATCAAGGAGATTTCTGAAATACCCCTACCTCACAACAAGAAAGCCATGCAATCTTTTCTTGGCCAGATTAACTTTGTAAAGAGATTCGTTCCAGATTTTTCAAGAATCGTGTCTCCTTTACAAGCAATGATTAAAAATAACTCGAAATTTAAATGGGGCCAAGACGAATATGAGGCATTCAATTTGTCCAAACAAGCAATTGTGAATGCTCCATCTTTAGCAACTCCAAATTTTTCCGATCCTTTTATTTTATATACATTTACCTTTGATAGATCATATGCTGCGATACTCACTCAAGCAAATCAAGAAAAGGCAAAAGCCCATATTGCTTTCTTCAGTTCATATTTACAGAGGGTTGAGTTAAATTATTCAGATATGGAGAAACAAGCTTACTTTGTTTTCAAAGCAATTAAATATTTCAGACCCTTTCTACTCAAAACCCATACGAAAATCATAGTACTGTTTCCAGCGATAAGAAATCTTTTAGTACAAAAAGATGTGGGTGAGAAAAGAGCCAATTGGGTTACTGCCTTACAGGAATATGATGTAGAAATCAAACCAGCAAGTATTGTAAAAGGTCAAGACTTTTGCAAAATGCTGGTTGGAGCATCGCTTATGTCCGAAATTCCATCTGCAGAGATACAAATGTATGAGGTAAGCTTAAACGATGTTGAGTCATTATACACTGATATAATTTATTACTTAAAGAATGGATATGCTCCTTCAAACCTCGATCATACCAAGAAAAGATCTCTAAGGCTGAAAGCCAAACAATATCAACTCGTGAACGATGTTCTTTTTAGAATAAATTAGGATTTTGTTCTCCTTAGATGTCTTGAGAAATCTGAAGCTGAAAAAGTCTTGCAGGAACTCCATGATGGGCCAGCAGGCGGACAGTATGCTGGAGACACTACTGCACATAAAATCTTACGCGCAGGCTATTACTGGCCCACATTATTCAAAGACTCGCATAACTACGTGAGGAAATATCAAGTCTGTCAAACCGCTGCTGGGAGACAAAAGAAACCATCCTTGCCACTACAACCAGTCAACATTGAGCAGCCTTTCGATCAATGGGGATTGGACATAATAGGTGAGATCGTTCCTCACTCTTCTAAACAACATAGATATATCCTTACAACAACAGATTACTTTACTAAATGGGTAGAAGAAGTTCCACTCAAGACGGCTAATGTTGAGCATATCATCAAGTTCATAGACCAGTTCATAATCACTAGGTTTGGGTTGCCTTCTGCTTTAATGTTTGACAATGCATCATATTTTTCTGGTAATGCAATCACTGAATTTGCACTCAAAAGGGGTTTCAAGCTTAAATACTCTTCCAATTACTATCCACTGGGGAATGGATTAGCTGAATCTACAAATAAAAATTTAATCAGAATTATTAAGCGAACCATTGACCGAAATCATAAAAATTGGCACAAGTCTTTAATAAATGCTTTATGGGCAGATCGAATAACGCAAAAAGCATCCATTGACACTTCTCCCTTTAATTTAGTTTATGGGAAAGAAGTGGTTCTTCCTACTCATTTAGCACTTCCCTCTTTAGCCTTAGTTCAATATATTGATGAAGCACCAACTTCTTCCTTACAACTAAGGCAACTGGAAATAATTAAGTTAGAAGAACAACAAGAATGGGCCAAAATAACTCATGCTCATCATCAAGCATTAGTAAAAGCCTCTTTTGATTCAAACATGATATCCAGAAAATATTTTTAGATGGGAGATCTAGTTTTAAAATGGGACAAGGCTCATGAGGAAAAAGGGAAACACACAAAATTTCAATGAATGTGGCTTGGCCCTTTTCAAATTATAGAAGTAATAGGTCCGTCCACTTTTATGTTGTAGGATTTAACAGGAAAAAGGGATTCTTTACCTGTTAATGGACAGATCCTCAAGAAATATTTTCCATAGGAGATCTTTCTTCTAGTTTGTAGATTAGTTTATTTCCATAATAAAACCGGTTGTAAATGGTTACATTTGGAATTCACGAAAAAAGACACAATTTATCTTCTAGATTTTGTTTTTTCACTTGTATAAATAGAAGTCTTTTAGAAAATTGATCATTATTATTGAAAGATACAGTTAGAAAGCCTAGACCTAGAAATGATACTAGTTTCGACTTTGTAAATTTTGATGGAAAATGACCTTTAGTGAAAAATTGTTTTATATAAGTCCAATGAAAGGTATCAATACTAAAATGAAGATTCTCTGTAGAAAAGCTCTTTCCAAAAACTCTATCATTGTCGTCCAGAGCTATCTTAAGGAAACAATGACTTCCTCCCCACCTAAGAAACTATAATGCTCAAAGAATGATCCAATGATACACTTTAACTTAAAGAGTAAGAGGTCTCATCATGAGCCATCTTATCATGATCATAGATATTATAGCTTGCTGACTTTTCCAATACTGCATACCACAACAGGGCAATGACTCAAGATTATTGCAATCAAAAGACAAGGGGTCTCATCACGAGCCAACTTGTTTAGCAAAGTTATAAATCAAGTGAATGACTGTGTCATAAATTGGCTATCAAACAAAGACATTGTTCTTTAAGGGTAAAAAAGAAAATGAAAGCAATAAGTGTGGATATGGATTTCTCTTTGAAAATTGTATATTTCTCTAAGTAGGATACAGGATCATTGCTGGGTAATAGGTAACCCTGTCGAGGCTATAAACTCCTACTGGCAGCAGGGGCTCTACCCATGACAAATGAGCATATTCAAAACTGATTTACAGAGAATACTTTATTTTTGTCTTTATAAACCAAGTAATGACTGATGTAGATAGAAGGACTAGCTTGAGGGAGTAAATAATCAAAGTTGAAAATAGAAGAAACAAAATATCATTGATAGGAAAAAGCATAATGTTCTTTGTCTTTCTATAATAAAGTTTAACTTTCTGGAAAATTTTCTATTTTGGAAGTTTAGAAAATTCAAAAGAAAAGCAGAGATAACTGGTTCTTCCAAGTGAATCGCCAATTGTTGTGGCCAGCAACAACCCCCCTTCTTATCTAGTGTTATTACTAATACTAAATAAGTGGGGGCCCTTAGTAAAAAAATTTTAAAAATGAATTAGTGCTTGTATTTCCTTTTTAATAAAACTTACCATCATAAACTTAAGAAAATACCCTCGAAAAATCTAAAAAAGCTTAAGTTTCATGATAAGGTAAGATAAAATCACTCCTTAAGAAATATCGCATCGCAAAAGGAACAATAGGATACCCCCTTACAAGCCGAATTCTGAGATTGCGAGATCGCGATGCGAGACTACATACTGAAAAACATATATCACATCGCATGCATCAAAGACCGCTTACGCTAAAAAACCCCAACCGCCGATATACGACGGTGCATATCACAAAATCGTATTTCGCAGAAATCACATTAACAAAATTGTCACATGCCGCGTTCCTGTGATATTGCGATATAACGATATTGCGATACGACGATATTGCGATAAAGCGACAAGACGATATTGCGACAAAGTGGCAGAATGATATCATGAAAATGCGATACAGCAATCTGCGATATTGCGAAGCAAATCGCAAAATTGCTTCATCGCGAATCATTCGGGCTCATTATTTGAGAAAACTTTTTCTATGAACCAAGACCTAGTTATGCGCTTTAATGCTAATTAATGAGTTAGTTGTCAGTTGTTAATGAAATATGGTTTTGCGCTTATCAAAGAGTCAGTTCACGTAAGGTGGTATAATTTTTATGTCTTCGACATTTAAAAGCTTTCCGATCACCTTTCCTTATCATTACTCTCACCTCACTTGTAAATTGCAGGAACGAAGAACAAAGAACTATACAGAGCAGTATACATGATATTATGGGGAAGAAAGGCAAAGCTCCGAGTTCTGACGACAAAGAAATGACGCCCCTATATACAGACACCGCCTGTAATAGAGATGCTGGTATCACGACTTGGTAAGGTATGTATAATCTACTTGAAGAAGAAAATCCCAAGGTGACGGAGGTTACAGCCACTGCTAGTTCACAGGGATCTTCTGAAGCATCAGTTGCAAATTTAGCTTGTTTGTTTTTGCACTGGATAGCAGCGAGGCCTAGAATTCTCCCCTACACAAACATGGTTAAATGGGTACTAGATAGCGCTGACATAAAAAATAGACAATGTAAGACTCCGGGTCAAGAACTTATGGAATTATTATTTTCACAAAATTTGAGCTTTACATCCACTAAAAGAAAGTGCACAAGAGGCGAAAATCACACCAAAGAAGCCTGGATCAAGAAACAGAGGCAGTTTCCGATGCGCAATTAACGCCTAGCGCTAATCGCGCATTGCTGGGTAAAACTTATTGAAATGGAAAGCCTTTAATTGCTCAGTTACCTATAAGCCCAGAAATTCGAAAAAAAGAATGTTAGAGGTAAAAAAGTAAAACTTGAATCCTAAAACCAGTAGCAATTGTTTGAAATATCTTCAATATGGAATGTACATATGTATAGCAATTGCAGACAGAAGAATCAAGAAAAGGCAGAATCAATCAAAAGATTAACTAAGTTAAATTAGGATGCTTACTGGGTGTATTTGGTAAAACCACATAGCCAGTGTATGACTCTCAAATGCATCATCAATTCTGCCAAAAAGATGGTGCCAGCTCTTGCTAATTCCGTTTTTGCTGGACAGTTGAAGTCTGAAGTCAGCCAGCTGACCCTACTCAAACAAATGCTGAGCACTTGCGATTTCAAGGATTAGAAACAGAAGTAGTTAGTTGTTAAGTTTAAATTCAATATTAGTATTAATTTTGATTTAATTTTTCCTAGAAAAAGGACGGTCATTTAAACCGTATCCTACATTTTTGTAATAAGTTATTTTTAGATTTAGTTAGTAGTATTTAAACCCTTCTCATGGATCTAGAGAAGGGTCCATAAATTTATCAAAAACTTGTCCTCAGAACATGCACTTTTGCACCCTCCGAGGAGGTTTTGATGAATGAATGGAACATGATTTATTGATATTTGCATTTAATATCTGCTACTGATGTTGCACTTCCGTACTCTTAGTGGATATTGGATTAAGAAGAGATAAATCATTTTCGCTTGAAGCTCATGAGTAGAACTAGTTATAAATGGTACTTTTATCTCTTAACTATTTTTGCATCTGCGTTAAAGTGATATTCATGTTCAGTTGTTTATATATTGATGCGTGATTGCTTGAGTTATCATTTGGTACTTTTGTATGGTGATAACTATTTATTTATGCTTAATGTATGAGTAGCTTATTATGCGATATGTTTTTCACAACTGTTTCGTCTAAATTTTTATACGAAGTGATTTATCTGTATTGAATTCTTTTCTCATAACAGTTGAATGATCTTTATTACCGATTGTTATCTAAAATCTTTTTAGATCGCATAACAGAAGGATTACACCCCGGGTTAGTGTAGACTTAGATATTTCTGTTTATTAGAATACAATTGCATATCATTAGATTAGAGTTATAATTAGAGAATCTCACTTAGGAACTTTTAGAAAAGAAATATCGATCCTTCACACACACACATAAATTGGGAAACTGGTCCCATATCCCTAGTCGGACCCACTATACCAAATAGAAAAGGAACTTCCAACCAAGGTCCAGACCAGGTGGGTATCCCCCTTGTTGTAGACCCAATTTTTGGGGCTTCAACAGCGTGCCAAGATGATTTGGGAAGCATACTACAATCAGGTTGTTGGGAATTTTGGGGTTGAGAGAACAGTGGCAGTATTGCTGAAGTATTTCTATTGGCCGAATCTTGGACAGGATTTCGGGAAGTACATCAAATCTTGCACTACCTATGTCATTCCAAAATCAACCATCAAGAAGCAATGTCTCTATACCCCGCTGCCTACCCCTAGTCGACCTTGGGAATCCATCTCCATGGATTACATGTGGGGCCTTCCTTCTACTAAGCATGGAAATGAATGTGTTGTTTTAGTCATCGATAGATTCTCAAAGATGGCCATTATGGCAGCCTATAAGAAGAATATTACAACAGAAGCCACTGCTCAACTCTTCTTTGAATGAGTGTGGATACACTTTGAGATCCCATAGTCTATCATCTCATATTAGGAAAATAGGTTCCTCAGTACATTTTGGTCTAGTCTTTGGTCCATGCTGGACACCAAGCTCACTAAGTCCACAACTTTCCATCCCCAAACTAATGGCCAGATAGAGGTTGTCAACAGGATGATCATACACATTCTGCACATGTACAACTCAAAGAATCCACACACATGGGATGAGAGCCTCCCCTATGTCCATCATAGTTATAACCAAGCTCTGCACAGCTCGACTATACACAAACATTTTCAGGTGGGCTTGGGATTCCATCCAGTATGTCCCATTGATGTGGCCATACCATTTGTAGCTACTTTCACAGATTTGACTCATGTCTAGTCTGAAGACAACAAGGCAAACAACTTCATTGAGCACATTCAACACATCTGCCAATAGGTCCATGACATATTGGACAGAGCCAGTGCTAAGTACAAGCAACGACATGATTAACATTGGTTGCCACACAAGTTCTAGGTGGGTGACAAAGTTTGGCTACATTTGTAAAAGGAGCGCCTCGCTGGGCCCCACTGCAAGCTTCGCCCACTCCTATGTGGACCATACACCATCACCAAGGCAGTAGGGGAGAATTCCTTCAAGCTCAATTTTTCCACCATTCCTTGGTCTGCACCTAGTGTTCAATGTGGACCACCTTCAGCCCTACTTTCCACCATTGTCGGACACATCCGACATTGCAAAATAACTCACACCAACAGAGTTAAACCCAGACTACATGGAACAAGCCAATACTGATCAGATCATGGACAAACAGATTAATAACACTTGACGACAAAGGATCCAACTATATCAAGTTGTCAAAGCATGCCAACTCCTTCACCAATGCAAGTGGCTCACCAGGGACCAAGTTCAACAGAGGTTTCCTCATCTCATGGAGGAACTCAATGCAATGGGGAACATTGCTTCCTAAGGGGGGAGGAATGATCTAGGTGGATATTGGTGTCCACCAACCTATTCCACTTGGATCCCTACTGTTTTTTCTTTCAGTTTTTCAGTTTCCTTAATTATAGCACAATTTACTATTTTTGGTAGTTTTTCGGGTCCTGAACTTTCAAAGCTATTTTGAGGCCCTAAACGACATTTTTTTGGAAATCCACGGGTGGTGAAGCTAAGTTTTCAACTTGATATTCGTTGTCAATAGCCGTAGTACTTAGATAAATATTTCTAAGGAGGTATCGCGTGCATCAAACGAAGATCGTATGCCAAAGTTACAACCCCGGGAAGTTGATGTACCAACTTACCCCAACGGGGCCCATAGTTTGGTATTTCATCTACTAGGGTTAGGTTTTTGGATGTTTAGGGTTTTCCATTGTTTCTCAATAATAAATAAGCCTTCAAGCCTCATTGTAACACAGTTGAGAGGCATGTAGCTGCCACATCTCTTCTCAGAGATAAGCTACCATCACCCAAGGTAGTTTATTTCCATTCTGTATGTAAGCATATTTCAATTATTTGATATTAATGAAATGAAGTTTTATTTCCACTGCATCTCTATGTGTATGTTTATATATGTAATTTGTTGCATTCCTGTTTAAATTTGGATCATATTGCACATAATTATTGTCTATCTAATGTTTAATAAAGTATTGATGCACTAGTTGAATATAAACATATGAAGAATTAACTGAAACATAAGTTTTGTGGATGTATGCTAGTTGTCTTAAGAACAGTTGCGTACACACGCGAGTTTCTTTCAGTGAAGTCACGTATGAAAATCAAATTATGAAATGAAAATTTTGTGATTTTAAAAATACTGATTCACCCCCCAGCGTCTCAATAATTTTCCCAACAGCTCTTAAGTAAAGAAGGTCCATTCACAAAGGTTCCTCATGAACAAAAAAATCCACCTTTCTTTGAAAAGAAAGAAATTGAAGCAGTGGTCAATTATATTGATGTCAATCATGGTAATTGCATTATTTTAAGTGATGTAAGTATTGTAAATAATATTGATCAGAATAAATTTCAAGGCTTTTGGAAAATTTTCTTTGATGGTGCTTCTTCAAGTTTTGGATTAACAACTCATGTAATATTCAAAAATCCTCAAGGAGAATGTTTTCCAAATGTATTTCATTTACAATTTGATTGTACCAACTATTATCTTTGTTGGTGTTTGGCCCAAAAATGGATCCAAATCACTCCCAAAGTCTCCAAAGTTTGCTTAAAATCATGCAATGGCTCCAAATATGCTCCAAAGCGCTCCCTAAGTCTTCAAAAGTGCTTAGGATCATCTAAAGATCCAAACAAGCGAGGGAGAAGAGCCCTTGGAAGGGCAGAAATGCACCATCGGGAGGTTAAAACACTTCAAAATCACAAAAAAACCATTATCGCAGACTTAAAACTAAGAATGGACAACAACCATTAGACCTAGCTGATCAACGGCCTAAATCTAAGCAACAAATCACAAATTGGTGGTCGCAGGCAGTGGCAATCGGCACTGGACACTGCCGAGCAGCGATCGTCAATGATCGGATCGGTGGGTTGCAATTGGTGGAGGCAAATCAACAATATTGGCGCAGACAATATGGAAGTTGCGATTGCGATCGGTGATTAAACATGGACCATCGATTGCGCGTGTAGATCGATGGCCCACGTTACATCGTTGGATTGCTATCGGCGAAAACCATGGGACAGGGGCTTTGCATATACATATGGTGTGACCCGATGACCGGACCTGATGGCATTATATATGATGTTTTATAATATTTGAAGTCTGCGGATTGGCAATTTTTAATGTATTTCATGTATTTTCCTTATATAACGAAAATATGAAGGGAGCCTTGGGGCAGTGCGATTGCAATGAAGCCGGGACCTGAAAGGGTCTGGGAAGTAAAATATATATTATTTAAAATTTGCGAAAACCCATTTTTCAAAGTATTTTTGTGTTTTCGTTGTTTAAATGAAATACAAAGGAACCTGAGGGAAACGCTGATAGAGATGAAGCCTGGACCCGAAAGGGTCTGGTAAGTGAAAAATATAATTTTTGAAGTCTGCCAAAGTCCATTTTTTAATGATTTTCAATGTTTTGGCGCATTTCTGAAACACAAAGAAATCGAGAAACATGCAGGATTTCGAGTGGGCCGTGGGTGGTAAGTGGTTTAGGCTGAGCTCTGCTCGATGCCATACAACGGCTGCCACGTGTCCACGACTAGGAGAGAGAAAACTGCCCTCATCGGGCGGTTCACTCTAGTACAAAAGAGGCGCTCGAAACGGATCACCACTATTGGATCTAGGACTCCCAGATCAACAATGGAGATGTGTTATCACTGCAAGGGTGGACCCAAGAGGAGAATAAGCCATATCTAAGGATTTTTGAAGTCCGAAAAGGACACAGAGGGGCAGGACGTCTCAGTATTTCTACATTTTCTGTTTAAAACAAAAAATAGTCATGTATTAATAGAAAGGAGCCATTTAAAGGGATTATAAGGGCCCAAAGACCCATTCCACCATATAATAGATCCCGAGAGACATATTGCAAGGAAACATGGGTCGGAAAGGGAAAGAGAAGGGTCATAGCACGCAACTCACTCGAAACAGAAACATCATGGGCATCAACAACACAGCTTAGTCGAAGATAACAAATATCATGGAGCATCACAACGCATCAATAGCCCAGTGCAGCTCATCAAACAAACATCATGGAGCATCTTTGGCATGAGAGAGCTCCCTGTCAACACAACCAAAATGTTTGAATGCGGTTATTCCTCTGTCAGAAGGTGAAAACCTCCGAGCCATGCTTGCCCATAGAGGGAATCAAACAGTAAGGGACAAATCAGACAAGATTAAGACTTCGAGCCTCTTAGAGCTCAAGAGCATTGTAAATAGGCTATAAATAGCTGAAAGTAAGATGTAATATGGGTTCAACTTATAGAGATTGTTCCTCCACTGTTCCTTCAAGCTTCTCATCTTCATTCTAGCAATATAAGATTCTTTTGCTATTATATGTTCAATGTCCATTCTCTTTGTTGTTCTATGCTTGCACTTGAACATTTTGTTCATGTTTTCTTTTGTGTCTAAGGCCAGATAACTGTCATCTTATTTTTGCTTTGATGAATTAGATTTGCAAGCTTCTTTATTGCCTGTAACTAGTCATTCATATGTGGTCATATATGCATCTTCCGGTACAGTCAGTATTCTCTTTTGCTGCCTGTAGCTAGCCATTCATTTATGTTTATGTATGCAATCTACTAGTATAATCAGTATTCTTCATCTATCCATTGAATCTATAAATTATTGAGCATTAGTGGTCTAAAGCCTTGTATTGGTGAGAGTGTTCATGCATGTCTTGAGTGAGAATAGAGCTAAAATGGTTATCTAACTTGATCCAAACCATCATTTATTCCAATAGTTCAGAGAACAATATTGAAGATTATGCGTTACCAGGCATCTTTGAGCTACAACCTAGGAGAGTTCCTTGGAGTGATAACACCAACAATGAAGCTAAATATGAAGCATTTATTTAGAGCTTGATACTTTCCCATCAGATGGAAATTAAATATATTATTTCTATGGGGGGATTTGAATTGATTATTAATCAGATTCAAAAAAAATACAACACTAAGAAGAATAAAATGAAAGCTTATGCAAAGAGAGTTTGGGAATTAATCCAAAATTTTATCTCTTCCAATATATTGTTTGTGCCAAGGGATAAAAACAAAAAGTTGATTCATTGGTAATAGTAACTTCTTTATTCAATATAGAATTGACCCATAACTCATTTCACCTTGAAGTTATATTCTGATCATCTATTCTATATAGTGAAGAATGTTGGTAAATATTTGATAATGGAGAGCATATTGTGAATTTTGTTTCTAAAAAAGACAATGAAGAGGAAGAATTATCAAAAAGATGAAAACCAAGAATAATTAATCCAAAGCTAAAGCCGTTGGTAAAATTAAAAATTGAAAGATGGAAAGGGAAATAATTATATTTCCTATATGACATTCTAATTGGACTTCAAATCCAATAGTAATTACAAGGAAGAATGGATAAATATGATTAAATATTGATTTCCTTGATCTCAATAAGGTTTATTGTAAAGATAACTATATTTTACCAAATATGGAAGTATTGTTATCATCAATAAGGTTTATTGTAAAGATAACTATATTTTACTAAATATGGAAGTATTGTTACAGCAAGTCATAGGTTATACAATAATTTTTATGCCACAAGCTCTACAATAACATTCATGCTTAATGGATTTTTGGGCTATAACAAAATATTGGTTGTTGATGAAGACAAGAATAAGATGACATTCGCTAGACCTTGGGAACCTATGCTTATATCTAAATTTGGATTAGAAAATGTAGGCAAAGCATTTCAAAGAGCCATGGATCATGCATCTAAGGAAATGATAGGAAAAATCATGCATGATTATCAAAATGATCTAATAGTCTACTATAATTTGTGAACCTCTAAGTGGCGAGGAATGTTATAGGAGGAGAAAGGAGATTATATTGCAAATAGCAATGTTATATACCTAGGGGGGGTAATATGGGGTACCGAGGGAGGTACCCAAGGTAATAATGTAATAATGGGATGG
>APFE030438633.1:24968-40516 GCA_000404065.3 Pinus taeda
TTTTTTTCAAAAAGCCATAATTTCTTCATCCGGAAGCCTTTTTCAGAGCCGTTTTTTTTAAAACAGCCTAATTTTTCGAGATCTGTCCATTGGAACACTTACTTTCAGCATCTTCAGCTTCAAAAAAATGGAAATTCCATGCCAATTCATTCTTGACAACACTAACTACTTCCAATGGGTATCCTACATGGAAGATTTACTTAGAAGTAAAGGTCTCTACAGAATAGCCACGGGCCAAGAGAAGAAACCAAAAGATGAAGACAATGTTGCAAAATGGGAAAATAGACAAGATCAAGCACGTGGTTTGATAGGGATGTCTATTTCTCCTGATCTTAGATTCCATATTGCAGAACTTTATACTCCTCATGAAGCATTGGAACGAATCACTAAATTTTTTGGGATTAAAATGAAATTAGAGCCCATCAACTTGAAAATGAGTTGCTTACATTGGATCCTAATAATTTTTCTTGCATTGAAGATTTCTTGTCCAAATTCAAGACCCTTAGATATCTCTTGGAAGGTGTTAAGGTTAAGAAAGAAGATAGTAACCTTATTTATTCCATCCTTACTAAGTTGGGACCAGCCTACTCTGTATTTGTTTCCACCTTCCATTCTACAAGGGAAGCTTTCATTTGTCAAGGAAAAGACTACAAGGCCCCTTCCTTTGACTCTTTTTGTGATTCTTTAATAAGAGAACAAGAAAAACTCTTACACCTTGGTCTTCTTAATCTTGGAAACTCTTCCAAGAAAGCGTTAGCCGCCCAGCAGCAACCAAATTTAAAGAATCCTAAGAAGTCATATCCTAAAAAGAATGGTCCTAAACCAAACAAGGGTCCTAAGCAACCTCAGTCTCAAAATGAAAGATCATTTCAGCAAAATGATAAGACCAATAAAAACAAATGGAAGAAGACTGATAGACATTGTAACTTTTGTAATCGAGATGGCCACTTAGAATCTAAATGCTTTAAGAAGATGGAAGCCTTGGAAGCCGCAATGAAGAAACATAACACCCATGTGGAGCATTCTTCTACTTCAACTTCAACTTCATCTTCAGGAATGGCACTTTCTGCATGTCGTTGTCAATCATCTCAGTCTGGTTATGCATTAAATGTATCTTCTTCTTCTCATTCTCATGAGTGGCTCATTGATCCTGGAGCCTCTTATCACATGGCCAAAAACAAAGCCATGTTTTCTTCTTTACATGATTGTAACACCAAAAATATATATGTTGGTGATGATAGATCTCTTAATGTTGTAGGGACTGGAACTGTTCATCTAGACAATGGTCAGTTTAATGATGTATTATGTGTTCCAACCTTATCCAGCAACCTTCTATCTGTATATTAGATAACTCATTCAGTGAAGGTAAAATTGTTGAATTTTCACCTCATGATGTTGTAATCAAGGATCTAAGAGATCCTAAACAGATTCTAGCTACTGGTAAATTGCTGATGATTCCACAAGGTTGTATAAAGTTTCACAACTTGGGTCATCAAATCTTCCCTCAGTATGGTTGCTCATAGGATGAGTGAGCAAACTTGGACATGAGCGATTGGCACTTAAACTATCGTCTGCCCCTTCAGCATCTAGTTAATAAGAAAATATGGTGATAGGTCTTCCATATGGATCTTGCAGAGATGGTGTTTGTTCCGGATGTGTACTCGGGAAACATCATCGGGACAGTTTTGAAAAACGTGCCTCTTGGCACGCCTCGGCCCCTTTACAGCTTGTGCATGGTGATTTATGTGGTCCACTTCCTATTGCTTCATTCTCTGGATGCAAGTATTTCTTAACTTTCATTGATGATTTCTCCAGACGCACTTGGGTATACTTCTTAAAACTCAAGAGCGAAGTATTTAACACATTTTTGGCCTTCAAAGCCTTTGTTGAAAAACAATCTGGACATCAAATTCTTAAGCTAAGAACTGATAATGGTGGAGAATATGTTAAAAACACGTTCAACAACTTTTTCACCGAAAATGGAATTCAAATGCAACATACTGTTCCATACACTCCACAACAAAATGGTGTAGCTGAAAGGAAAAATCGCACCTTAAAGGAAATGGCTAATTGTATGCTGCAATCTAAAGGACTCAGTCTTAGTTGTTGGGCCGAAGAAATTAATTGTGCAAATTATATAATAAATCGCACTCCTACTAAGGGTCTAAAGAATATCACTCCAGAAGAAGCTTGGAGTTCCATTAAACCAGATGTAAGTCACTTTCGTATTTTTGGAAGTGAAGCATGGGCCCATATTCCAGATGAAAAGCATAAAGCTTTAGAACCTAAGAGTTAGAAATGTACTTTTGTTGGATATTTTGAAGATGTAAAAGGTTATAGACTTATTCCATTTAAGTCCAAAAATGTTATCATTAGAAGAGATGTAAAATTTGATGAAAATAAATCGGCCTGCGAGCCTAGTCCGGAGGATGTGCCACCTCTTCCTATCTCTTCTACTTTTGAAAACATTTCTTCTTCAGATGATGAAAGTGAGGATGACAATCCTCCCCCCACCTTCTCAGGATCCTCAACTTCCAAGATGGGTCCGTGCTACTCGGGATGCAGCAGGTGATCTTGCCCGTGATCCTACAGATCAGCGACGTACACGTTCTCAGTTTGAAAGAGCCTCTTCTTTACTGGCTCAAGCTCCAGTAAATCATGATCCTGACACTTTTGCAGAAGCTTCAGGCCATCCACATTGGGAAGTAGCTATGAATGAAGAATATCATTCATTGTTGGCAAATGATACATGGGATCTTGTTCCTCTACCAAAGGGACGCAAACTTGTTAGATGTAAATGGGTTTACAGAACAAAGTATGGCCCAGATGGGAAAGTTGATAAACATAAAGCTCGTCTTGTTGCTAAGGGCTTTCACAGGTTGAAGGCATTGACTACACTGAAACCTTCTCCCCTGTTGCCAAAATGAGCTCTATCCGCCTTGTTCTTTCCCTTGTTGCCTCTTTAAAATGGGAAGTCCATCAGATGGATGTTAAATCTGCCTTCTTGCATGGGGACTTGCATGAAGAAATCTATATGGAACAACCCATTGGCTTCATCCAAACGGACTCCAGCCTTGTATGTCGACTTAAGAAATCTCTTTATGGTCTCAAGCAAGCTCCTCGGGCTTGGTATGCCAAAATGGATAGCTTTCTTTTAGAATCTGGCTTTTCTAGGTGTTATTCTGACAATACTGTCTACACCAAGAAAGTGGGCAGCTCTCTTATCATCCTTGTTCTTTATGTTGATGATCTTATTCTTACTGGTAGTGATCCCAACCTTATAAACCATGTGAAGTCCAGCCTTAAAAAGAAATTTGAAATGACAGACTTAGGACACTTACACTATTTTCTCGGTCTTCAAGTCTTGCAATCCAAGGAGGGTATTTCCCTTTCCCAGTCAAAGTATGCTTGTGATATTCTTCGTCATTTTCACATGGAAGATTGTAAGCCAGCTCCTTCTCCCTTTCAGTCTGGAGTCAAACTTTCAGTCTCTTGTACTTCTCCTGAAGTTGATGCTACCTTATACCGTCAACTTGTAGGAAAACTCTTGTATTTAACCCATACTCGTCCTGACCTTTCCTTTGCTGTTGGCCTTGTTGCTCGTTTTATGCAAAACCCCCGTGAAAGTCATTGGAAAGCAGCTAAAAGAATACTTTTTTATGTTCGAGGTACAGTACAGTTTGGGATTCATTACAGTGCCAAAGCAGCTCCTCTATTAGTTGGTTTCACTGATTCTGATTGGGCTGGTGACCCTGATGATCGGAAGTCTACTGCCGGTTATGTCTTCACTCTTGGTTCAGGACCTATTACATGGGCTTGTAAGAAACAGGCTGCCATTTCTCTTTCGTCAGCAGAAGCAGAGTATCGTGGTGCCGTGGAAGCTAGTAAGAAAGCCTTGTGGCTTCGTCAGATCCTATCAGAATTTGGCTTTGAGCAGCAGCATCCGACTACACTTTGGTGTGATAATCAAAGTGCCATTCAGCTTTGCAAAGATCCAGTTTAGCATCAGCGCAACAAACACATTGAACTACACATGCACTTCATCAGAAAGCTCATTCATGACCATGTTCTTGAAGTGCAATATTGTTCAACAGATGATCAGGTTGCAGACATCTTCACAAAGCTCTCACAGAGGCGAAGTTCACTAAACTTCGATATATGCTTGGAGTTCAGGAAGTTGTCACTAAGGGGGGATAGGCTCTAGTGCCTCCTTCCTTCTCCTATTGTGTCATATTTGTAAATCCTTCATTCCTATCCCAAGTTGTTCTTAAGGGGGGATGTTAGGATATTCCGACACATAGGAAATAGTTAAGTTCAACTTGGTCTAGTATAGAGTTAGGTATAGAGTTAGGTTAAGTGTGTTTCTTTACCATTGTACATTTTGTAACTTACAATCTGACGGTCACGATATGTAGTGATCTGATGGTTCATTCTCTCCTCAGTATTACCGACACTTGATCCGTGGCTTGACACCCGATTGGTCCATGAATTCTATTTAAAGCGTATGGAGGGTCATTTGTAGGTTAATCGTGCATGAGAGAAGCTTATGTAAATTTTCATTCTTTTATTAATAAATTGCCTGTAATAGCCACGTTGGTGCAGGCCGTGGACTGTTTCCCTCTCTGAGGGTTTTAACCACGTCAAAATACTGGTGTATTGATCCGTGATCTGTTTGTGAGCAGTGTCCTTTTGGTGTTCTATCTGAGGAACTTACCCTATAAATTCCTACAGCTGCCCCGAGGGGAAGGGAATGTGAGGTCCTTCTATCAAGACAGGTTTACAGGTGAGGAGTGTCAGCATATGGAAAATGACCACTCTGCTCCGAAGGAGACGAAAGTTCGTCGATACGGCATGAGAAAACGGGAGATGAGCCCTGACAGAGGTGCAGACTCGAACAGGAAAAGGGGCTGAGGACAGGGTAGGAGGACGCTGGAGAAAGGAGAGAATTCCAGGCAGGATTCAAAACCTGCTAAACCGCCAAGGAGGACGGTGAATCATAGAATCCGGCGAGCTGAAAGGGCCTACCAGCGAAACACAAACCCAACAGTCAGAAGAGTTATGCAGTTCCTGGAGGAAGAGTCTCTCCAAGACCAGTCGAAAGATGAAATGGAGGATTGGGAGTTTCTGCTTCACGATCCAGGCCATACCAGGGGATGAATGTCCTTATTCAAGCAATCCTTCAACATTTACTGGGTTATGAAGCGGTTGATGGCAAAAGCCCTTGAACAAGTAGCCAAGGAGATGGTCGAGTTAGCCAAGGGAGACCCGGATCTGCGCAGAGAATTGAGCTTCATTTGCACTACGATGGCAAAGCAAGAGGAAAATATGGACACGATTCTTCAGCTGGTGAAGGGGGATCAACAAGATGCAGAGCGAGGAACAAGTCCGCAACCAGCTATGGATAATGCTTAACTTGAGATATGTTCAGGAAAACTCATAGTCTTTGTAGTATCAGTTTTTTGCATGATTTAGGTAGAGATATATACTTCTTGCAGACTAGTAGTATTAGAAAATCTCAAGACTACCTTGTTTATTTAGCTAAGATTATCAGATTATGGGCCTTCTACTTTTGGGCAGCCACCAAAAACTATAGATGGATTAAGTACCTGGTTTACCCATGTGGGCGGGTCTTCAATATTTTTGAGACTATGTAATGGTTTATTTTCTATCCAGTAATAGAAAGAGTTCCACCTCAGCTTACAAAAAAAAAACATTATGTAATTTCATTGATTAGTATTAAAAAATAATAGGATCTTGAGGTTTTCTATTATTTTCTTTTCATGCCAACAAGGGCCTTCAATGATAGTATCAATCTCCATATTTTGAGAATCTGTTTCTTCTTCTTGAGGTTTTCAGTAACCTTTTTTTTTTACATTCATTTTTCTCTTTCAACTGATAGAAATAACTATGAGAAATCTCAATCAATTTTCTTGAAGGGTCTTCATATCCTCCAACGCTAGTGTTTTTTGTAGCAATCATTTTCTCCTAAGATGTATTTACTTAACCTTGGCTCTTAGAAGTTGAAGAGTTTTTATGAGAATTATGGGGCAAACCATGATTACTGTTAGTAAGTTGGCCCCTTTTCTTTTAGTTTCCGTTAGAACAGACCAAGGTATTAATATCATCATAGAGAGGGTTATTTTAATATTCTTCTTCTTCTAGACTTTGATTATCCTCCTTTTCTTCATCAAAATGCTTATTAAAACTTAAGGACCATTCAATAAAAAGTATATGAGTAGAGAATATTCCCCATGGGTCAAAACATTCACAAGGGTGGACTTGCCCCACTTTAAACGTGTCAAAATATGAAGCAATTTCATTTAGATGGAAAATAGACTATAATCTTAATTCTTGAATTTTAAAAGGAGTATGAATAAACTATTTTTCTTCATTTAATTGAGTAAATTTGCGAGTATTTGTATTGTCAATGTATTTCAATAATGAAAAATGTATTAGAAACATAATATGGCAGAGGGATAGGTTTTCCTTCAAAACCAAAAAGTACAATAAGAAAAATTTTCTTGGCATTTGAAGATGTTATTTTCTGAGATAAAGACTTCCGCCTCATCAAAAAATCTACCTATATCAAGACTAGAAGCCATCTTCTTGAACTCTATATCAAAATAATTTTTAACTAGATAAAAGTGAAAGAGAGCCTTGTGCTTCCACAACATTGAATATCATAATTGAGAAAGCTCTTCATCTATATTCATATTTTGAGAAACATGTAGGTATTTGAATATATTTACATAGACTAAGAAATAAATTAAATAATAGGTCATGAAAAACCTCTTTGAATTTTCAAAATTCCCTAGTTGCTAGGAAATATCATTAGAGATTATACTAGCCTAGTCAAATATAATTCCCTTATTAACTAAATAATAGAGAGTGCTAAGAACATATCTAAGTACATGTTCAATGGAATCCTAACCACTAATTCTTTCTGAAATTCATGCAAATTATTTGTAGGTATTAGCCATCATATTTACCTAAATTTGTGTAGCATACAGTAAAGTGGGAAAATGATTCTTTAGAAAAACTTCTTAAAATTTCACTACATCTTCCTTAGCCCTTGATAAATTTGTTTCCTTCAAATATTTTGAAAACTTTGTGTAGATTTTGTAGTCATAACATTCTTTTCGAAAGGTTTGGCATTAGATGTACAAGATTTCTACTATTTTCTACAAGATGGACCATCATTTTTTGCTTATCAAATTTTGTTCTACACCAAGAAACAATATTTGTGAAGTGAAAAACTTTAATAATGCAAGCTTATTTTTCTATTCTAGACACCCAATATTGGTTAATACTTCATTTCTCTTCTAGAAATTGACAATACCACTTATATGCCACAGAACAATGGAAGTCATGATTTTTTCAGCCAAGTGTATTAACAATGTCCCTGTAATAAGGCTACTTCTCTATTCACAATCTTTTGTTTTGGTATCCTTGGGGTACTTTGTGGGTGATAAAATTTGAATTTCCACCTAATAAGGAGAGTATATTTAAATGTTGTCATATCCATTACCCACATACCATAGCATTCCATGGTGTTGTATTAATAACAACTACTTTCCCAATGTAAAAACTGTATGATCCTTTTATTGGAAACCATGTTGTATAAATGCTAAGATAAATTGAAATGTGTGAAGGATTTCATGGTGGTGAGTCTTTAACTCACATTTAAAATGGTGCTTTATATAAATTTCATTAGAAAAGACAAACTATGAAGGGGATGTGGAAAGCGGGGTGCCAAGATGCATGGTGGACTATAAAGAATTGAGAGCAGTTTAGGTCATCCAATTATTCAAAAATTAACAAAAATATTTATTATCGAAGAAGAGTTTCAGAAAAAGGATACGTAAATGGAGAGGTGAGTCATCCTACCATCTCACCATCCCGACTAAGTGAAATTCGATACTATAAACCAATTGAAAGCATAGCATGACAATAAGATAATATTTGGGTAGGTTGCTCAAATACATTTATCATGCATACCAAAAATGGATATAAGAATAAAAAAAATAAGAATTTAAAAGGATTTATAGTCAATCAAAAATATTGATCAACAAGAGTGTCTCATACCTATTCAAAAATGAATATTCTTCTAAAGTCATGACAATCATTTCAAATGACTAACACTTTTATATTCAAAGGCCAAAAATGAATGTGGAGGGACCCTAGCCCCTTTTTCGTCTTTATCATGTAACAAAGATTAAAAAACAAGGAATGTGGAAGTTGTTTCTTGATCAATGCACAAATTCACTAAAGTTGGCATGAACAAGTTTGATGGTTTTGATCCAACAAGTTGGATTACCCAAATGGGATACTATTTCTCTCTCCATGGAACTTGGAATGGGAAAATTATACTTGGATTTAAAATTTTGGCAATGATATAAAAATTCTTATGGATGTTATATTGTTTGGAGCCAGCTTGTGAAGATCCTTTCTGCTAATTTTGAAAGTGATATTGATTATTTAGGACACTAAAAAAATTACATCAAAAATGCATAGCTATATAATTTATAACAATCTTTGTTAATTTGCACATAAGGCATGGTATTTGGTTCCTTTTTTATAGAATATCTAACCAATGGCCCCAAGGAGGAAATTTGTGAACTAGTCATGATGCAACCCCCATATAATTAGTTGGATGATTTTAAGAGATCACAAGTTTAAATTTTGATAAATACACAAACAAAAAGACAATAATTCACTTCCTTCCCTTATATTCTCCTTGAAAACTATCCCCAATCCATCCACCACTCTATGAATCCAAAAGTTTTCCTTGAAATAGATGGTATAATTCTAACACTTCAAAATACCTTATAATTGTGATGAGAGGTATTTCATAGTGCACATATGCGAAAAAAAAGGTATTTCAAATAGATGTATCCCCTTAATACCACTCAATGGATATCGTCATCATAGACACTACTAGCCGAAAACGTCAAGAAGCAACCCATCATCCTTAATAAGACATGATATTTCAAGCTCCATGTGAAGAAGCTAAAATTTTTATCCATGTTTCACTTGGCTTTTCTGCACCCCAAAATCTAAAGTTGATTTATTACATCAAAAACTAAAAGGTGATTGTTTTGATTAATAGTGGAAGCATCCCCAATTTTATCCATCAAAAGTAGATAAATAAACCCCTTGTTATGTCCATGCCATACCTAAATTTCAAATTATGATAGCAAATGATGATATCATGAAATGTGGAGACTAATGTGAAAATGGAAAACTTCAAATAGGGTTGAGTCATCTTGAATTTCACATGTTTTCTATTGAAATGGGTGGTTGTAATCTAGTTCTCCTTGGGACTTGTCACCATGAATTTCAAGGATATATATGAGATTCACTAAGGAAGGATATAAACACACTCTCAAATGGATTATAGTTGGTTCACCTAACATTATTAGCTCTCATTCTATGGAGAATTTATTGAAGAGGAGGCATTCATGCACTAAATCCTAGTCCTGTACCATAAGTAGTAGATACAACCTGACAAGAGATTCACCATAATTTGTAGTTAGTATTGACTTAACATCAATAGGGATTTGAAACACCTTGTGGATTATCCCCTTTACATGGTGAACACGAAGATGGTATTCCACTATTTATAAGTAGTTAACCACCCACTCTATGTCCTTATAAGCATACTTTCGCGTAAAAGAATGAAAAAGAAAATATAATCCAAGAAATCTTATATGCTAGAATATTATATCACAATGGAATCCCTTATTCCTCACATGTCATCATGTTATTAAGGATAGGAGGAAATTGGCACATAGAAACCTAATTTTTGGCTTTCAATAAGTTGACCATTAAGGACAAATTTCCCATTCCCATTATTTTGATCTCTAGGATCAAATTCATGGAGACAAGTTTTTTACTGGAGAGAACCTTTGTTCAGGATACCATCAACTACTAATGAACGAGGTAGACATCCCCAATATATCTTTCCACGAACTTCAAGGTCATTATGAATTTTCAATGATACCATTTTGACTTTGCAATGATCCATCCACCTTTCAAAGCCTCTGAATATGATTTTTCAACCTTCTCTATGTAATTTTTGTGTTGGTATTATTTAACAATATATTAATCTACAACAAAAATGTGGGAGTTCCATATCAAGCATGTTCATAAATCCTTGTAACTCTTATAAAACCATTAGTTGTTCCTCTAGCATTCTAAAAGTGTTTTTAAGGCTCCAAAAATTGAATACTTTGGTCACATTGTTAGTGAATATTAGGTTCAATATGATCCCAATAAATTTTTGGCTATACAATATTTTCCCACACCATGACCTTGAAGAGATTGTGTTTTTTCACAGGATACTATAGGACAATTCTAAAAAAATCAAAATATCAATGCTCTTTTAATAACTCTGCATTAAAAAATAAAATCATGTTTTTGTGTTGAAAGACATTGTTGAAAATAGCAACAAGAAATGATAAATATAGAAGTGCTAAATTTAGTATTGCTATAAATAACATTTCAGGATACCTTCCTATTTTAGTTAGTCCCTGAACTAAAATAGAGAAGTAAAAATTCGAATTTGATCTTAGCAGTTGTTTGTAAAATAATGAATTAATTCACCATGAGTTAATTACTTGTAGAAAATCAAACATGAAGTCTATGTGGGGGCATGCAACAATTTCTCCATTAATTGAGGAATTTATCCATCAGTTAAAGAGATAAGGATGAGTTGTAATTAGTTGGCTCAGTTAACTGAGTCAAGTCTAGTTAGATTAATTCAAACAGTTTGTTGAATTAATTGTGAGTTCAGTTAGTTAATGCATGCATGTATGCAACTGCTGCACTTCAAATAACTGAATATTCTCTCATAAATAACTCATGCATGCCAGTTCAGACAGAGACCCAATTGAGACCAGATGGAGGGACAATGTACTATTAGTTTCTAGAATATTCCATTGTGAATATCTCTTGCATGTAGAAGGAATTCTTTCCTTGAGGATTACACAGTTACTTCTTCATTTTTTGTGAGTGTGATGAGGCCAATGCACATATGTGGCATCAATGGACCCCAAGAAAAACTGTGCAAGGAAGTAGGAGGCTTGGAGGGTTGAGGAAAGGCATATCTAGTGTTTATTCAGTTTGTGAGCTATATTGTTTGATTGCAGAGAGAGCAGGATAGCTTGAGAGTTGATTCTTTTTGTAACTCGAACATATTTCCACTTGTATGATAATACAAAGATTGGGGTTTTAGGCTAAGGCTTTTCCCAGGTTATTTCTTTTGTGTTATGTGTGATTGATTTCTCATTCTCAGTTATATGTGTTCTCATTGATATTGCTCATATTCGATTAAGTTTCCACAAAGTTTGTTGTAGAAGTAGATCTTGTAATTTGCTTTAGTCTATTGCATAATCTATTGATCTACAGTGAGAATTTCTATATGGTATCAGAGCAAAGGTGATCAAAGGAGAGAATTGTATACAAGAAGGGAGAAGTTTGAAGTTTGAGTTTCCTGAATATAGAAGTCAAGTTCTTATCACATCTCAATTTCACCAATAGCGTTCAATGGTTTAAGACTTGAGTATGCCCTTGATGGCAGATAAATTATATAGCCTGGAAGGATCACATGGAAGCAGTAGTAGAGGATAACGGTCTAAAGGACTTCATTGATCAAGAAGTCCCCAAGCCGGCTGATGCTACTCAATTGGCGGAATGGAAGAAATGTGTGGCTAGAGCAAGGAGAATCCTTCTGGAGGGAGTTTGAGACTGCATTGTCTCGAGTCTCCATGGGAAGGAGACACCATTTTCAATGTGGAAAACATTGAAAGATCTATATCAGAATAATGGTGATCAGAGGAAGTTGGTGATGAAAGACAAGCTTTAGAAAATCAAGTGTGAAAAGCGCGACACGATCTCTACATATCTGAACAAGCTCACCACCTGCAGGGATGAGCTTGGAAGTGTAGGGATCACGATCACTGATGATTACATGGTGAGTCTTGTACTCCTCGGTCTTCTTAAGAGCTAGCATAGCTACCAAGAATTGGTTAATGGAAGAGAAAAAGTGCCAGATTGGGAACGACTTTGGTCAGATTTGATGCAGGAGGAAATAAGAAGAAGCACCAAAGATGGATCCTCATCGAAGCAAGATGATGAGGAAAAGATAGCCTTAGTGAGTAAGGTGAGGAAAGGGAAAGGGAAGGCATCCCATCCCAAATGCGGTTCTTCCCTTGCTGGGAAGAAGTTTGACAAATTGAAAGTGTGATGCTTTCATTGTCATGAAGTGGGCCATTATGCTACGAATTTTCCACAGAAGAAATCCAAGAGGGGTTCCTCGAAGGGATTCGATGGTGAGGCAGTAGCCTCATAGTTTGATTTGGATTTCTCACTTATCACATGCATGGTTTCATCCATGGTGGGATGTGTGTGGTACCTAGATAGTGAAGCTTCATTCCACATGTCAGGTGACAAGAATCTTTTCAGTACCTTGGAGGAGAAGGATCTCCAGATGTGGATCGAGATGGGCGATGATGGAAAGTACCGTGTTTTAGGTGAAGGTACAGTTGTGTTTCAGAGGGAGCATGGAGCTCCCCTCACCCTCACTGATGTAAAGTATGTACCAGGTTTGAAGAAGAATATTGTGTCTGTCACTATGCTAGAAGATAAAGGCTATGATGTAGTCTTTAATAAAGGAAAGGTATTCCTGAGGCATATTGGTACTGGAAAGACAAAGCGAATGAGGATTCAAGTAAAGAATCTCTACAAGCTAGAGGTAGACAACTGTGCTGCATTGAGTTCCAAAGTTGAGATGGTGTAGTGCCAAAATGTTGGCGAGATATGGCATAGAAGACTGGGCCACTTGCACCATGGAGTCTTGAAGATCATGCAGTAGATTTCTACCAGATTACCCAAGAGAAAACTTGAGCATACGAATACATGCAAAGGTTGTACTTGGGTAAGTATGTGAAACCTTCCTTTTTGGATCGAGACAGTAGAGTTGGAGCAATCCTAGAGTGAGTTCACTAAGATGTTTGTGGACCTTTCTCTACAGCCTCCACCACTAAACAGAGGTACTATGTTATTTTTATTGATGATTTTTCTCGTAGATGCTGGATCTACTTTATGCAAAAGAAGGATTAGACCTTCTTGAGGTTTTGTGAGTTTAAAGCCTCGGTAGAGAAAGAATCTGGAAAGAAAATAAAATCCTTGCATAGCGACAATGGTGGAGAGTATGTCTCCCAACAGTTTAAAGACTTCTGCGTTGCAGAAGGAAGTAAACGAGAATTGATGGTACTCCATAACCCACAATAGAATGGGGTGGCCGAAAGGAAGAACAGATCGATTGTGGGAGCAACTCGAGTGATGTTGCATGACTAAAGCCTACCACTACATTTGTGGGCTAAGGCATGCAATACAGTAGTATACTTGTAAAACAGAAGCTCGCACAGTATACTGGGAATGAAGACACCTATGGAGGCCTTTTCCGGGAAGTGACCAGATGTGAGTCACTTCCGAATCTTTGGATTTTTAGTTCACTGTCATGTGACCATAGATGCCCAGAAGAAGCTAGATCCAACAACTGAGTTGGGAATACTTGTGGGGTACATGGACACAACCCACAACTATCGGGTGTACCTGCCTACCAGTCACAGGACAGTGGTACGCAGGGATCTGAAGTTCGATGAGCAAAAAGCCATGCGATTATCACTTGAGAGGGAGCTCAAGTTGCATGCAAAGGAGGAACTTTTAGTTCCTAAGGAGGAGGAGCCTCAGATTGATGTAGAGCAGCCACATGCTGAGGATGCAGGAGTGGAGACATCCACTCATGCTGAGACTTTTAGAGATGGGTAGAAATGCTTTAGGGAAGCTGACAAGTTGATGCTGGATGCACGAGAGAATGTGGGACAACCATCTTCTCAGCGCATACAGAGGAGGTCGCCCGAGTGGTACATTGGGTACATGGCCCTGGTTGGGGAGTGTGTAGATACCGAACCCTCTTCATTCGAGGAGGTAGTGCAACAACCATTTTGGGTTGATGCAATGCTAGAAGAGTACAACTCTATCATTTGGAATAGTGTGTGGGATGTTGTCTCAAGACCTCAGGGTAAGTTAGTGGTGAGTTCCAGATGGCTTTACAAAGTAAAGCAGGCAGCTAATGGTAGTGTTGAGAAACACAAGGCAAGGTTGTTGCCCGAGGTTTCTCATAGGTCGAGTGGATCAACTACGATGAGACTTTTGCTCCCTTATAAAGGTACTCATCGATTAGATCAATTTTGGCACTATTAGCTCAGATGGGGTGGAATATCCACCAAATGGACGTGAAGACAACATTCCTTAATGAGAAGATTGAGGAGGAGGTGTACATTGAGCAACCAGAGGGTTTCAAGACCTTCGATCGTGAGTCACATGTGTGCCAACTCAAGAGGGCTTTGTATGGGCTAAAGCAAGAACCCCATGCTTGGTACACCAGAATCGACAGTTATTTCACCGGGTTGGGTTTCACCTAGGGTGAAGCAGATGTGAACCTTTACCACATCATGGTAGAAGGTAAACCATGGATCATTGTTCTTTACGTCGATGATCTGATTTTGACAGGTGATGATCAGCGGATACAGTCTTGCAAGGAGGACCTTGCAAGAGAGTTAGAAATGAAAGACATGGGTCTTATGCACTATGTTCTAGGCATGGAGGTGTGGCAGAAAGATGGTGAAGTATTTGTGTCTTAAGGAAAGTATGCCAATGAGATACTCAGGTGCTTTCACATGGATAAGTGCAAGCCCATGCAAACTCCTCTAGCTGGGAATTGGAGGAAGGAGGATGCTACTTCAGGTGAGGTAGTAGCTGCTACTATTTATCGGCAGCTGGTGGGTTCACTTATGTATCTGGTCAACACATGACTTGAATTATACTTTGTGGTGAACCAGCTAAGTCAAGCTATGGTTCAGCCTACCAAGCTGTTTTGGAAGGCAATGAAGCATGTGTTGAGATACCTCAGAGGCACATCTCAGTTTGGATTGTGGTATAGACGGACAGAGGGAGTGAAGCTTCAGGGCTTCATAGATGCGGATTGGGCAGGGAGTCCATCAGACCAGAAGAGCACTTCTGGAGGAATCTTCAACCTTGGTTCAATTGTAGTTTCTTGGTACAATAGGAAATAGAGGTCAGTTGCACTTAGCTTAGCAGAGGCTGAATACATGGCTACTGGTTAGGTTGTATGTGAGGCCATTTGGATGTGGAAGATCCTAGTGGTATTGTTTGGTTAGAGGATGGATCCAACTGTGATCTACTGCGATAATCAGAGTTGTATCAAACTCTCTGAGAATCTAGTTTTTCATGACAAGTCCAAGCAAATTGATATCCAATATCACCATCTTCGAGACTGTGTGGTCAAGAGGATCATGTTGTTGTTGTATGTTTTGACTGAGGAACATGATGTAGATATTTTGACTAAGGCATTATCAAAATGCAAGTTCAAGTTCCACAGAGACAAGATTGGGATTACTGATAATCCCTTTCTTGTTGAGAGGGAGTGTTGAAAATAGTAACAAGAAATGCTAAATATAGAA
>APFE030438633.1:41241-62286 GCA_000404065.3 Pinus taeda
ATTAATTAATTCACCATGAGTTAATTAGTTGTAGAAAATCAAACATGAAGTCTATGTGGGGACATGCAATAGTTTCTCCATTAATTGAGGAATTTCTCCATTAGTTAAAGAGATAATGATGAGTTGTAATTAGTTGGCTTAGTTAACTGAGTCAAGTCTAGTTAGATTAATTCAAACAGTTCGTTGAATTAATTGTGAGTTCAATTAGTTAATGCATGCATGCATGTAACTGCTGCACTTCAGATAACTGAATATTCTCTCATAAATAACTCATGCATGTCAGTTCAGACAGAGACCCAGTTGAGATCAGATGGATGGACAATGTACTATCATTTGGTAGAATATTCCATTGTTAATATCTCTTGCATGCAGAAGGAATTCTTTCCTTGAGGATTGCGCAGTTACTTCTTTAGTTTTTGTGAGTGTGATGAGGCCAATTCACACATGTGGCATCACTGGACCCCAAGAAAAACTGCGCAAGGAAATAGGAGGCTTGGAGGGCTGAGGAAAGGAATATCTAGTGTCTACTCAGTCTATGAGTTGTATTGTTTAATTGCAGAGAGAGCAGGATAGCTTGAGAGCTGATTCTTTTTGTAACTCAAACATATTTCCACTTGTATCATAATACAAAGATTGGGGTTTTAGGCTGAGGCCTTCCCCGGGTTATTTCTTCTGTGTTATGTGTGATTGATTTCTCATTCTCAGTCATATGTGTTCTCATTGATCTTGCTCATATTCGATTAAGCTTTCGCAAAGTTTGTTGTAGAAGTAGATCTTGTATTTTGATTTAGTCTATTGCATAATTTGTTGATCTACAGTGAGAATTTCTACAGACATTAATAAGTATCCATTCTCAACTTTAAAGGATGCCATGTTCTCTACTCTGCCTTATCAATGCCATATTACTCTAAGATCTTTGTCTTGGAATGTGATGCTTTAGGTACATAATTTAATGTGGTCTTGATGTAAGAACGAAATCTCTGGGCATTCACTAATAAGTAGTTGTTTGATCATGATTTAGGAAAACCCACCTATGAGAAAGAGACGATGGCCATCCTTCATGCAATTTAGAATTGGAAAATATTTCTTATCAAGAGGCATTTATAAATCAAATCCATCCATCATAATTTGAAATATTTTCTAGAAAAAATATTATCATCAATAGAGTAGCATAAGTCGGTCATTGAAATAGTTGGGTGTGATTATAATTTTATATATAACAAAGGTGAATACAATGTGTTCATTGATTATTTATCAAGGAATATGATGAGGAAGGATCTCTATTTGCTTGATCCTTACACATTCTTGAATGATTAGAAGAATCTCATCAACAATGGCTAACAAAAGACATTATAATTCAAATCATCCAAAGGCTTCAAGAAAATACCAACCATCCTAAAGGTTATACATGGAAACAAGACACCTTGAAAGTATAAAGGGCATGATAGTATGGTAAAATATTTCTCCTTAAAGAAATCACTCTTAGAGGAGTTGCATTATTCTCATACAATATGTCAATTTGTCTTTCTTGATACCCATGAATGAAATAAGCACTCCATTTGGGAAGGCTTGAAACCAAACATACATAATTTTTTAGCAACCTATGACACATGTAAAAGAAACAAGTGTGATTTAGTGAAGACAACTAAGGCATTACAACCACTACCAATTGTAACAAATGGTTTGGCTAACGTCTTTTTGGATTTCATATTGGGTCTTCCATGGTGGTCATCAACTACCTTTCCAAATATGCTCATTTTTGTGTTTTATCATACCTATTTACACCTTCCTTAGCTTCCTAAGTTTTTGTGGATCAAATTTTAAAGATAAATGGTATCCCTACCTCTATTGTATCAAATTAGTATCTCACATTCACTATTAAATTTTGGTATGAGTTGTGTAAAGTTTATGGTACCTAGTTGAATTTTAGCAATGTGTGTCATACCCAAAATTGATTTCACACAAAAGTGATCAATAGGTGCTTAGAAACATATTTGCAATGCTTTGCTTCATTGAAGTAGCACTAATGGAAATAATGTTTATCCCTTGCAAAATGTTGTTACAATACCACTTATCATAGTACTACTAAAATGACTCAATATGAAGTTATCTATGGCTAAAATACTCTATCAATGACATTGTACTAATAGGCACCTCCAAAGTTCATGCAGTAGATAATATGCTTCATAATAGAGAACCATCCTATGGACATTTAAGTAATGTTGAGTTATGATTAAAAATAGAATGAAACAACAAGTTGATCAACATTACTCCAAGCATTCTTTCATAGAAATGGATTGGGTGTTTCTTCACCTTTAACCCTATAATCAAACCTCCACCATAAATAAAATCCATAAGAAGCTATAGCCAAAGTTCTGTGGATCTTCTAGGATCATACATATATTACATAAGTAGCCTAAAAAATGGCTCTTACAGCCCACTCAAATATTCATCTAGTCTAGGTATGTGTCATGTTTGAAGAAGGTAGTGAGATCGAACTATATTGTGCAAATTGACGTGTCAAAACTTGATGATGAAAGGTTTGTTTGGCCCTAACACAAAGAAATACTAGCCACCAAAGCGTATCAATTATGCCAATGCATAATTAAAGAGTTATTGATCCAATGGAAAAATATGTAACTATAGATTCCACTTGGGAAATGACAATGATTTTGCAATAATTTCTAACCTCCAATCTTGAGGACAATGTTATTTTTAAGAATAATGCATGTTAGGGTCCTACCCTTACCTCCCTACTTTAGGTTGCTTAGAAATTAGTCAAATAATGTATGCAACCATCCTCTTTGAATAAGGATCATTAGATAATAGTGGATAGCTTTTTAATGTAAAGGGATACATTTTATTGAACAATGTCCACTGGGTAGTTGGTACAAATTAATGAGAAGGCCACAAGTACTTAGGGTTTTGTTATGATAATCTATTGAAAGAGTTAGGAGGTTATTGAATATTTTTCGAGTCTTGTTGTATTGGTAGATTTGCTAATTGAAAGTTTACCCCACCTTAAGAGGCAAATGAGCATTACTTTCCAGCATCTAATAATTATTAGTACAAGGGTATTTCGATATTTCATCCTATTTTTCTCTTGTATAAGGTTCTATATATTTATAATATATGTATACATAGTGGTCACGTTTCAAGTCAATGGTTAAGGAAAACTAGAAAGGGAGGAGAAAAAAGATTCTATTATATGTAGAGATAACACAATACCAAATCTATACCTTTCTTTTGTGATATGGCTCCAAGCCTTTTCTTCATAGGGTTCATTTCTCATAAGACTCTTTCTATACAATTGCAATTTAAGTGTTCCTCCCAATTCTTCACAATGGAATTGAGAAAATAGAGACAATGGTGCGAATTAGGCAGTATTTTGTACCAAAGAAGATAATAATAATATCACAAGTTCAATTCAATGTCAAACAAAAAAATCAAACATGGATGAGAATACTAGGTCCAATCCTCATTATGTCCAAATTCAAGATCAAGTCTCTTAACCTTATTTGGAGGAGGAATTTTCATGGGCTTCTTGTTCTTTCTATGGGTTTTCAATGAAAAATAACCCCATGTTAGAGAATTTTCCTAAAATAATTGTGCTCTAGGTGGTGCACCACATGGGATCAATATTGACCAAATCAACTTAATAGAACAAAATGGTCATGTTTGACCCTGTGAGTAGGGGAAACACAAGCCCCAAGGGTTAGCTCAATTGGTCGAGCTCCCGTCGTTAAAATCACCTTGCTAATGGGAGGTCACGAGGTCAATTCTCCTCAATGCTCTTGGGGTTAGGCTCTGCTAATGATTCAACAAGAAGTGATCCCTTTGGGTGGATCTGCTCAGATATTTCCATGGACATAATGGCCACCAATCTCTGTGTATGTGAATTACACTAAAAAAAAAAAGAAGGGGCAACACTTAATGCAAGAGTGTTATTAATTCTACTATAGGATATTAAGCACAAGCACAAGATCTAGTCCTGAAAAAATACTATATTAGCAATTACAAGATAATAAGAGAGAAGAGAGAATGAAATAACACTTAAGTAGACTAGGTAATTGAAAGACCAATTCCAATTCACTTGTATTACATTGCTTGACTTGTTTACAATTAAATAACACTCTCATAGAGAGGAATAATACACACTAAGTGTCGTTCCTTGTGCATACACAACCAATAGAAAAATAAATCTCCCTTAGTTCCAATTAATTAGGCCAAGAATGGACCTGTAAGGTCTAAGATAATGTTAGAGTCAATAACAAAGTTGAATAAGGATATAATGAGGCATAAATAAGTGATAACTAAAAAAAATCACAAACTACACTCCTAACTTTAGGTATATAGAAACCTCAGGAATATAACTAAAACTCTAAAGATAAGGTTTCCTATAATAAAAAGATAAGTGAATAGAGTTTTGGATAAAGTTTGTCTCTAAGAATAAGAAGGAAGTCACATCTTTGAATCAGGTGATTAGAGATAAAGAATTCTACATTAACTAATAAGAAACAATAATGTAGATCAATTTTTTCAATGCTTTATGACCCACATATCATCTTATATAATAATCCTTATTAGACTATTGATCCTCTCAATATCATTTAAAAAGTAAAGTATAAAATAAATAAAGATAAGCTGAAAAGTAAAATAGTATAAAATAAATAAAGATAAGCAATAATTTTCTAATCCCCTCTACTACTACTAATCCCCTATGCTACTACCGATCCTTTGAATTTACTATTGATCCTTTCAATTTGTTTGTAGGGTTGGACCAACCATCATGAAGTTTCCATCCTTGGAAACCCTTCGGCTTAACCTACATTACATGGAGTCCATATATGTAGCTTTGAGTAGAAAATCAATTAAAAGGAAGCAATTTTCGAGATAGTTGCTTTGCATGTGAGACATACAGATAATACTTGTTTTTCTCTTTTTAACTTTTATTTTTCTATTAACTTAAACAAATCGAGAATCTATCATGTCAACGACAATTTTTGTTTTTGTTTTTTTAATATTTTTAGTAATATTAAAATATTTGCACATGGGAATCCATCCCACTCTGCATTATAATTATTTTAAAACATTTATTTTATTACTATGTTTAAATTGAATCATGAACAATTTTATATGCACATGGTAAGCATGAACTCATTCAAATCTTGTTCACTACAAATTTTCAAGGCATGACATTGTTTATAATTACAAAGGGTTAGGTAATTAAATTCAAAGAAATTTAATGGTATCGGAAAATCAAATTCATTACCAATTATACCATAATTGGTAATATGTTTTTAATTAATTAAAAGGGGATTGAATTCGGAAATAAACATATGAGGATGTGAATCTAAATTTAAGTATTTGACCAAGTATTTATATTATTAGTAAAAATTCAACCTATCAAATAGAATGTGAAATGGTGTAAATATAATAATTGTATGGGTCAAATTCCATATCAATGTGGGTAAGAATATGAAATTGTGTAATCTATAGGAATGATACATGAGTAAGAATATGAAATTGTGTAATCTATAGGAATGGTACATGAGGCATTAATTGATTTAATTTGGAATTTTATTTTTATGCTATAAATAATGAAAAAATATTTCTTAAATTTTCAAATTTATTATAATGTTTTAAATCAATATAATGGTTTTAATGGACGTTAACTCATTCTTCATCTTCATATACATTTTAAATTTTAAAATATTTGATATTTTTTTAAAAGTAAACTTAAATAAATTTATTGAGGCGTTTATGGGTGATTTCGTGTTGTGAGTTTAGTATCATGAAATTTAAGGTTCAAATCCCTCATGGATCAGTCAAAAAAATATAAAAAATAACTTTAAATAAATTTTCAAAAATAATTTTAAATAAAGCAAATAATACTAGCTTAAACTATTATATTAATCTATAATTGATTTAAAATTGATTTAAATAAGTAAATTGTAATAAGATTTAGATAAATTAAATAGAAAAGAAAAATAATAATAGGAGAGAAGACTAGGGAATGTAAAACCAAAGGTTATGCCCTTTAACATCCCCATTACCCAAACTCTTCCCATTTGTTGCTATACTTTCACTCTCAAATGGATTTTTCTTAGCAAAGAGAGGAGGAGGACTAGATAGAGCTACATACGACATTATAAACTAGAAATTGTCGAAATAGGCTAAGTAACCATTCAAAGTTTGTTTCCTCTTTGGATTTTCAAGGCTATATCCAAGAATATGCTATATAACCAATTTTGAAAAGATAATTTAGAGATCAAACATCATTTATGTAAAGAATTCACTTTGGTGAAGTGAGTGGGATATAAGTCCCTCATTTACAAATCATATGGTATCAAAGCAGTTGAATCCTCAACCATGATGTAGCTATTAGTACTTTGAAGAAAAGCCATACTTAGACGAAAGTATCCTAGCGACCAAATGAAAGGGAATTTACCAAAGGTGGAAATCATGGATGTCATTGCACTTGGAGACAATTTTGAATATTTGTTGAGAAATATTGCAAGCCACTCTAGAATGTGCACCCAATATCACTCATTTTAACCCCGTTTTTACACCTTCACTAGTTCTTCTAGTGGATTCATGCCCTATTATTGAAACTTAAGCTATAGTTACATGTTGAGAGGAAGGACATTAGTTCTTTAGGATTGGTGATTTTATTTTTCATATTCACATTATGGTAAAATCCTTGTTATCAAAACAAATTAGATATAATTTTATCGTATTATTCCAATTTATTTCTACTTATTTTCTTTGAGTAGTCCATATTGATAAACTCTTTTGCAGTTCCTCCCACTCACCACATATCTCATAGAAAGTTGAGTAGCATAAGATATTCTCTAAGGCCTCGCCATTCTCGATGCTTTTAGGGTATCCCACCATTATTGGGAGTTGTTTATGGTCCTAGCAGATCTCTTGTCAGATCTCCTATGCATTCACCTCTAATGTAAGAACACATCCAATCCCCTTAAGGCATTTATGAGGGTACATAGAATAGAAACCCAACCTCCTAAGTCACTTTAAGGAAGTGGTATTATCAAAATTTCTCTTCTTTTAATCACATTCAACCTCCTTTTTTATATCATCATCGTTTTCTACTTGTCAATACCTTTTCAGTGATATACATCTCATCAGATCCTGAGATCTAGACTTAAAGCTATGTCCTTTAGAACATTCACCCATCTTAGAGCCACATTACCATTTGTATCATTGGCATGTGGTAGTCCTCTAAAAAAATGTCACTGTATATTGCCACATCCACAATTGAACACGTCGACCTACCTAGCTCACATCTATATCCATATAAATTCATAAGATTGTGTCTACAAAAGTTCTGGATCATTGATATCTAAATTTCAAACTTCTCCAAATTCATCTGGAAATACCAATTCGTACAAGTTCATCTAGATCTAGGAAAAGTGTTAAGTCAATGGTCAACATATAGATCTATAAATAATCATAAAACCCTTTATTTTCTAGAAGACTAGATCTTTAATTCCATATCATCTTACCACTTCATATATGATGTAGGAGCATTCGAACTTAGCCACCAATGTGATTGTATGTTCACATGTTGTGGCTAACATGAGATGAATTTCATTGACCTGAGTGGTCAAAATCAGTTTTAGTAGAGAGGGTTGGGTCTCTCGAATTGATCTTTACTTCAATTATTGTAATAATTAAATCATTGTATTATTTTTAGAATATGAGATAAGTTTTAGGATAGGTGTGTATCAGAGCTTGAGAATAGGGATTTAATAGTTGAACTGATAAAAATAGAGATTGAATTGTTAATGTTGTTAGGATAGGATTTTATCCATAAAAGAAAGGAAAAAAAATGTAATGGGAGATTTTTTTTGGATGGAATAGGAGAGTGAGTAAGCGAGAGATTGAGAGAGATATAGGGTTTGCGAGTGAAACATAGGTAAGAAAAAATGTTGTAATCAAGTCGAGAAGGCCAAGACTCTGTAATTTCTATTTTATTGAAATAATTGATTAAGTGTGCTGTTGCATATTATTCCTGGTGTGAAATTCTCTCAAATCTGTGTATCGGCATTGTGGACCCTAATCCGGTATTATTTTCCATTTATGTGTTTCATTTATAATTATAGGCAAATAGCGTTAAGGGTTAATACCAAGATTAGGCGCTAAATCTTATTCAATATATTTCTTAAAGGTTTTGTATTAAGCACGTGGGTAGAATTCAAAAAGCAGTAAGTGGTATATCGTGTGAAAAATAAATGGTAACTGGTATTTTTCCAAATTGTGCGATTAACCTAAGCTGGTGACATGTAGCATGGGAAAACCACTTTTCTCGTGCACTCTTGACCTGATATCGATCGTGCTAGACAGTGTGTGATATTTTGCGGTAACTGTTGGATCAGACGGGATAGATCGACGGGGGAGATCGGTCGGGCTAGTTGGCATGTGATACATCGTGATATTCGTAGGATTGGCTAAACAAATCAACGATGCAGATTGAAGCGCTCATGAGAAGAAAAGTCAAAGTGGGACCGACAATGATTGGTCAGCGTAGCGGGACCCTCGGGAGGAAATACACATACATAATCTTATTAACGTGCAACTGATTGGTTTTTAAGTGAAGCATTAATCTAATTGTAGACTACCACATCAATTTTGGTAACCATCCCCATCATTTGGTATTAGAGCCCAAGGATTAAGTCTGCTACAGTAAACATGCCACCTAGGAGAGGAGTTGGTATCAGTCCGGGGAGACTTGTAGTGAATGCAGTTCTACTGGAAGAGATTCGAAACCTGTGTACAAGGATGGAGATAATGGAAACTGCTCAAAGGAGAGAACCTAATGAAGGATCAGATGCCAGTGCTGTAGAAGAATCTTTTGAGGAAGAAGAAGAGAATGAAAGCGAAGCTACCAAAGTTTTCAAAATGTTGACCAAAGTAAGTGGAAGACCAAAGGTGGAAATACCTTTGTATGACGAGAATCTCAATGTAGAAGAGTTGATGGACTAGATCAGTTCATTGGACAAGTATTTCGACTATGAGGAGGTTGATGACAAAAAGAAGGTGAAATTTGTTGTCACCATATTGAAGGGTCATGCAACTATCTGGTGGGTTGAACTACAAACATCTAAAGAAAGAAAGGGGAAGCCCAAGATCAAACAATGGGATAAAATGGTGAGTAGGTTGAAAGGTAAATTCATGCCAAAATATTATCAGTTAAATATTTTTAGACAGTTATAGAATTTGAGACAAAAGGGGATGACTGTCAAAGCATATACAAAAGAATTTTATAAGTTGAGCATTAGAGTAGGACATGCAGAGGATGATGTAGAAAAGGTAGCCAGATACATCAATGGCTTGAGATATGACATATAGGATGGAATAACCTTGCTGAGTCTGAAGACAATTGAAGATGCCTATCAAGCAGCTTTGAAAGCAGAGGAGAAGATGTTGAGGAAGCAAAATCAGAGGAATAGAGGAAAAAGTTCAGCAACTTCCCAATCAAGATTTCAAAACCCTCAAGGTGAAGCAGGAGGTTCAAGCAGTATACCACCACAGAGAGAAGACTTTAGTAGAGGAATATTTGTACCTAGAGGAAGAGGTCGAGGAAGAGAAATTCAATGCTATACATGTGGAGAATGGGGGCATGGATCATGGGACTATCCTCATAATAAAGCAACAAATCAACGGAATGTGAATGTGGCTGAGGCAAAGGAAGATAAACCTCAAATTGAAAATAAGGAAGAATCACCTGAAGTAGGAGAATCTTTGTTATTGAAAAGGGTATTGTTTAAACTAGAGAAAGAGACGGGAGAACCAACTCAGAGAAAGAGTTTATTCAGAACTACATGCAAGTCCAAACGAAAATGTTGTATAGTGATAATTAACAGTGGAAGCATTGATAACTGGATTGTACAAAAATGGTGGACAAGTTGCGATTAGTGAAAACAGTACACCCTACTCCTTACAAAGTATCATGGTTGCAAAAAGGACATCAACTTATTGTGACAAAACAATGCAAAGTAGAAATCCAGACTGGTACTTATAAGGATCTGATATTATGTGATGTAATATCAATGGATGTATGGCATGTATTGCTGGGAAGACCTTGGTAGTTTGATCAAAAAGCTATACATGATGGGAGAAGAAACACTTATACTCTAGAGAAGGATGGGAATAAACATACACTGCTTCCATTGAAGAATGAAGCAGACAAAGAAGCGCCTGGAAATAGTGTTATGCTAATAAGTGGGAACGAATTGCTGCAAGAAGTCAAGAAGGATGAACAGATATATTTTGTTGTCATAAGGAGACCTAAGGTAATTTTGACTTCCACAAACTTAGATGATTTATTTGAGGAAATCAAAACTCTGTTGAATGATTTTGCTGATATTATTGTGGATGAGCTACCAAATGCATTACCACCAATCAAGAGTATTAGTCATCACATTGATCTAATACCTGGAGCAAGTTTTCCAAATAAAGTAGCCTATAGGTTAACTCCTCAAGAAAATGCAAAATTTGGGAGACAAGTGCAAGAACTGATGGATAAGGGATAATTAGAGAGAGTCTCAGTCCATGTGTTGTACCAACAATACTCAGTCCAAAGAAAGGAGGTGAATGGCGCATGTGTACTGATTCCAAAGCCATAAACAAGATTACTATCAGGTATAGATTTCCTTTACCACGCATGGATGATTTGATGGATTGTTTAAGTGGGTCAAAGTATTTTACTAAAATAGATTTGAAGAGTGGATACCATCAAATAAGGATTAGAGAAGGAGATGAATGGAAGACTGCATTTAAAACAAACAGTGGGTTGTATGAGTGGTTAGTGATGCCTTTTGGACTCACTAATGCACCCAACACATTCATGAGATTGATGAACGAAGTCTTGAAGGAATATGCAGGAAATTTCCATTGTTTATCTTGATGATATTCTAGTTTTCAGTAAAAGCAAAGAAGAACATCTGGAGCATCTTAAGTTGGTTCTAAGAACTCCACAGAAAGAGAAATTGCTGATAAATCTGAAGAAATGTAGTTTCATGAAAGAAAAATTAATATATTTAAGGTTTGTAGTTTCTAAAGAAGGTCTGAAAATGGATCTAGAGAAAATCCAAGCAATTTGGAACTGGCCTATTCCAAGAAACATATTTGAGGTAAGAAGCTTTCATGGTCTTGCAAGTTTTTATAGAAAATTTATCAGAAGTTTTAGTCAGATTTGTGCACCAATTATTGAAGCAATCAAAGAGACTAATCAACCATTCAAGTGGACAGAAGCAGCAGACCGAAATTTTAAGTTGTTGAAGAAGAAAATTACAAAAAAACCAGTTTTAGCTTTGCCTGATTCTGGAAAAGTTTTCAAGTTGAAATTAATGCTAGTGGAGTTGCAATTGGAGCAGTTTTAAGTCAAGAACATATACCAATAACATACTTTAGTGAGAAACTAAATGAAGCTAAGAAGAAATATTCTTCTTATGATAAAGAATTCTATGCTATTGTGCAAGATATAAAAAAATGGAGACATTATTTACTACCAAAACAGTTTGTATTGTATTCTGATAATCATGCATTACAATTCATAAACAACCAACCAAAATTAAACCAGAAGCATGCCAAGTGGGTAGAATTTTTGCAGAGTTTCACTTATGTGATAAAACATACAAGTGGTAAGTTGAACAAAGTTGTTGATGCTCTAAGCAGGGTAAATTTCATTGTGCAAGAATTAAGAGTTGGTGTTGTACGATTTGAAGAAATGGTTGTTATGTATAAAGATGATGTAGAATTTAAGGATATTATGCAGTTGTACAAAATCCAATAGTTCATAATAGAAGTCAGTGGTTGGATTATCTTATCCAAGGAAGTTTACTGTTTAAAGGTAACAAACTATGCATTCCCAAATATTCTATGTGGGAAAACATAATCAAGGAGAAACACAGTAGAGGGTTATTTGGACACTTTGGATAAGACAAAACCTTTGCTTAGGTAAATGCTTTTTACAACTGGCCAAAGATGCAAACTGATGTTAAGAAATTTGTTGAGAAGTGCAGGATTTGTCAGCATGCTAAGGGGAGAAGCCAAAATACATGATTTTACTAGCCATTACCAATACCAGACCAACCATGGGATGCAGTTAGTATGGATTTTGTTTTGGGATTACCTAGAACTCAAAGAGGAAATGATTCCATTTTTTTTTTGGTAGATAGATTTTCTAAAATGGCACATTTCATTGCATGTAAAAAGACTAGTGATGCAACACATATTGCTAATTTGTTTTTTTTTTTCAGAAGTTGTAAGGTTACATGGATTGCCTATAAGTATTGTGTCTGATAGGGATACAAACTTTGTTGGGCATTTCTGGAGAACTCTTTGGAAGAAACTAGGTGCCAAACTTAGTTTCAGTTCAGCATATCACCCTCAAACAGATGGACAAAACAAAGTGGTAAATAGAAGCTTGGGAAACATATTGAGAAGTTTAGTGTATCAAAATCCTAAGCAGTGGGATTTAGCACTTGCTCAAGTTGAGTTTGCTTATAATGACACTCCAAACTAAAGTACTGGGATGATTCCTTTTCAAATTGTTTTTGTAATGAATCCAAGAGGTGTGTATGAGCTCAGAAATTTGGGCAAACATGATACAAGAAGTGCAAAGGCCAAAGAGTTTGCAGACAAGATGCAGAGACTACAAGAAGATGTTAAAGATAGATTGCAGGAAAGTAGTGGAAAATACAAACAGAGAGCTGATATGAATAGAAGAGAAAAATAATTCCAAGTGGGAGAGCTAGTAATGGTACACTTGAGGAAAGAAAGATTTCCTATTGGGACTTATAATAAACTAAAAATGAAAAAGATAGGGCCATGCAGAATTGTGAGGAAGTTTTCAACCAATGCTTATGAAATTGAGTTTCCAGAAGGGATAGGAATATCACCTATCTTCAATGTTGCAGATTTATATTCATACAAGGAGGCAAAGGCATAGTTACAGAAGGAACCTACAGAAGATGAAATTCAGACTTTAAATTGGGAAGAAAAAATACCAAAGACAGTCAATAAAGAGGTGGAAGCCGTTTTGGAGAAAAGAGTATCCAAAAGAACCAGAGGACGAGATTATTTTCAGTATCTAGTCAAATGGAAGGGACAACCAATGGATGATGCCAATTGGTTAACAACAACGGAATTATAGAAGTACGGAGTCAATCCCGACACTTTGATGAATGATTATTTTCTTCCCCGGAAGTCTGATGCAGGAGCATCTGGACTTAGCCAGCAATGTCATTGTATGTTCACATGTTGTGGCTAACATGAGATGAATTTCATTGACCTGAGTGGTCAAAATTAGTTTTAGTAGAGAGAGTTGGATCTCTCGAATTGATCTTTACTTCAATTATTGTAATAATTAAATCATTGTATTATTTTTAGAATAGGAGATAAGTGTTAGGATACGTGTGTATCAAAGCTTGAGAATAGGAATTTAATAGTTGAGTTGATAAAAATAGAGATTGAGTTGTCAATGTTGTTAGAATCCATAAAAGAAAGGGAAAAAATGTAATGGGAGATTTTTTTGGATGGAATATGAGAGTGAGTAAGCGAGAGATTGAGAGAGAGATAGGGTTTGTGAGTGAAATAGAGGTCAGACAAATTGTTGTAATCAAGTCGAGAAGGCCAAGACTCTGTAATTTCTATTTTATTGAAATAATTGATTGAGTGTGGCATTGTGTATTATTCCTGGTGTGAAATTCTCTCGAATCTGTGTATCGGCATTCCGGACCCTAATCAGGTATTATTTTCCATTTATGTGTTTCATTTCTAATTACAGCCAAATAGCATTAAGGGTTAATACCGAGATTAGGTGCTAAATCTTATTAAGTATATTTCTTAAAGGTTTTGTATTAAGAATGTGGGTATAATTCAGAAAGTAGTAAGTGGTATATCACGTGGAAAATAGATGATAAATGGTATTTTTCCAAATTTCGCGATTAACCTAAGTTAGTGACACGTAACACGGGAAAACCACTTTTATCACATGTTGTCGACCTGATATCGATCGTGCTAGACAACATGCGATATTGCGCGGTAGTTGTTAGATTAAATAGGATAGATCGACGGGGGAGATCGGCTGGGCTAGTTGGAACATGATATGTCATGATATCCGTAGGATTGGGTAAACAAATCAACAATGCAGATTGAAGCACTCAGGAGAGGAAAAGTCAAATTGGGACTGGTAGTGATTGGTCAGCTTAGCGGGATCCTTGGGAGGAAATACAGGTACATAATCTTATTAACACGCAGTTGATTGGTTTTTAAGTGAACCATTAGTCTAATTATAGACTACCACATGAATTTTGGTAACCATCCCCTTCAATATACCACCTGGCCTCCACCTTAAATTTTCCATACTTAATTATATGTCAGTAGTGTGCCATGCTAGGTCAATCAATGTAGTTCAATTTCACCCTATCCGAACCATCTGAATTTGGAAAAACATAAAAGGATAATTTTTCAGTTTTTTAGATCCCAAACATCTAGTCTCCATGTCACTTGCCATAGTGGGTGCCACATATTCCATTACTACACAATAATGCCACATCATTGAGACATATCCTTCTTGGTACATTAGTTTGACATGTTATCATGCCACATTATCGATGGCTTGGTATCTTCCACAAGGACTCCATGTAACCACCATAGAGTATCATCCATCTCGTTTCCAGATTTGGGTTTTCCATAAAAGACCATTTATTTCAAGTTTTGAATACTTGGATATTCAGATATCTAGATATATAGGATATCCAACTATCTTGAGTTTCCCACACTTGACAAAACTATGAATTCCAAAATATTTGTATATATAGGTATTAGAGACTTCCTAAATATATCGTACTTATGCCCTTTTCCCCCTTTTCCAGCTAGGCCAACATTCATGACCTATATCAGCCCATGTGTCTAGGGTTTTGGGCTAAAGATTCAAATCCCCAAAAGAACAAAATTACAGACTTGTGGATTTCTAAAGTGAATTATGAGCTCTCTAATGGTTGAATCCAACTCCAACAACATAGACACTTACCCAAAAGACTTTTGAAGATACATAATTCCTTCTCTACCTATAAGAGAATCCAAAATTCATTTACTCCATAGTCATTAACCAAGTTTTTCCTCCAATTCGTGAAAAGGGAGGTCTAATGGCCAAATCCACCAAACTAAGTGAAATTCATCTCACTCCTTTGAGCCTCAAAACACTAGGTTTATTAAACTCAAAGCGGCCAATATTCTAGATTATCTCTTAAAGAAACAAATTGTTCCCAAATCACTCTTATCAAAAAATAATTCAGATATACATGTGTACATGCATCTATAAATTATATATTTAAGTAGAATTATGATATCCCATGGCTCTTATAAAATTTATAACAAAATTAAAACTAAAGTCAATAGGTGTCCAAACCAAGGCATTTACCAAAACCTTTTAAGGTTTCAAATCAAGGGATAACCTCTAAGTCTTCTCATCCCCAAACAGGGATAGAATACCATCATTCAGACCCAAAGTTTGATTATTGTTGGGATGCACATGAGAAATAAATAACAAGTGTTGATTTCATTTCATTAAGATGATAGGCATATAAATAAAATAATCTTGACTATTGGACTCCTCTTCCAAGGTCCCTTGGAATCCTCATGATGGTTCATATTCCATACCATAACCCTTCTAGATTAGGTTTCTAACACTCCCTTATTAATTCAAATGGGTGTATGTGAGAGATGAGGACAATTGAAAAAGTTTAATATGGTCCCTAAATATATCAATTTAAGGAAGATCACAAACCAAATGGGTAGAAAAAGCTAAAGTCTTATATTGAATGTTGGTTTAAGGCTAACCAACAACTCTAGAGCTCAACTCCAATGCTCAGCATTGCTTGTAACATTCCAAATCGTGTTATAATTTGATGCCTTGTGTTGATTAAAGGTGCTCACAAATGGTGATCTCAAGATGATCGCAAATTGTTGGAACTTGCTGCTAAGGCTCAGAAATTCCCAAAACATTTCCTAATTTATTAGAAATTGACGTCTTATACTAACCAGAAGTGCTCATAAATGGTGATTTGAAGATGGATGCAAAGTGAATCATGAGGCTTTAACTCTAGCTACAACTCTCACTTTGGCTTAGGATTGAGGTTCTATTATCACTATGGATAAGACTTCCTTGAAAAAGTTTAATTGATAGGGTTTCAAAACTAGAAGCCTTATTGTGTATCACTTATATTTTCCTCCCATTCTTGATTATAAAGTTAAATTGATATTTAAAATTATTAGGCTACACAATGATTCCAATACCATGGGATTCTACATCTAAATTTTATTCAATAATAAGATAGTATTGTAAAGAAAATCATGGAAGATAAAACAAAACACTAGCCTTAAACAAATTATCTTATAGCTTTGATGAGACAATAGGAACTACAACACTCTAAAGGGAAGCATCAATTGTAGAAGAAGAAAATTCTAATTTACTACAATGTTCCTGCATAATAAGATAATGCAAAAAATCTCCAAATCATCTTCTAATGTGCATGTCTCTATGAGAGTTTTTGCCCCACAAATCAATATATGATCCTCCTTATGCATATTATGGACCTCCATGTGCAGTATAGGCATAAAAGTAGAATCCTCCATTCTAATACTAAAACGCAAGAATCATCTGGAGAATATGACCTTGAATAATGCCTTCTTAGAGAAACTGAGCCATCATGAGACTAAGAATGAGACTGAAAATGAGATCATCATAATATGGAAAACGATGACAACCATATGTCAAGGTCATCATACTTGAGAAATGAATATTCCATTTCCATAGTATATTTCTTCATGTGGGAATACAAGAAGGTGCCAAGAAAAGTTATTTTTTATTTATGTTCATACTAAAACATTTAATGAGGATGAAAATTACCAAGATCTTGGGAATACCATGCATGAGACCACCCTAGTGTCAATAAAATTCGGCAAGTTAGAATTTGATTGCTATTTCTACAAATTGTTACTAATAACCATATCCAATAAGCACCACATGATTATTGTATCATAACGTCCTCCAACATGTGCATCAAGAAATGGATAGGCATGTGAGCATAAAGTGGGCATGCAAGAAAAATAAGAAGAAGGATCTTGATCTTCTTTCTTGCTGATTATTACAATTTCAAGCGTAAAATCCTCAAAGGTAATAACTCTAGTGATGAAATAATAATCTCCATATTAGTATTCATATTGACAATCAATATTGCAATAAGATTGTGGAAGCACTTAATAGATGATATTATAATAGGGATCCTTACTAAATGTATTTAATTTGGAAGAATTGTAGATATATCCCAATTGTTGTTGGAAATATTAAGGGGGGGAGGGGTGAATCAATATTTCGTTACTTTTAACAATTTTTCACTTAGTTAATATTGAAACTGAATTCACATCACATAATCAATCATTCGCAATGTATGAACACAATGATCAAAGTTCAAGTCAAAACTTGAAAAAGAAACACTTCAAAACAATCTTCAATTTATTACAACCATTCGAGAGGATACCATCCTCTGCAAGCACCAACTTACAACATTTGTAGGCTCCAAATTGTCAAGGATATTAGATCACCAATCCTCAGTAATCACCAACTTACGACTTTTGTAGGCACCAACCCACAAAATATTTTAGTCCCCTAGCTAGGCTTTAACTAAAAAAATTTGTAGGCACCGATCGATAGGAAACTCTGATATCCTTATTTGAGAATCAACTGAACAATTTGTAGGAACCAACGTACTCCTTCAATTTGTTCCTTGGACCTGTCAATAGAAATTATTGTTCCCCTTTGTTCGATGTCTTGTTGCCATGATTAAAAATGTAGAACAATAGTCTTCACACTACTCCTTAGTAGCTCCACAATACTATTATTCCACTTCACTGGTTACTCATTCCAACTGTCCACAAACTTATCCTATCTGCACATTGGTCTTCCACTCTTCCATCCTTTTAGACTTCAATATTTAATTACAAATGAATTCCAAATATACTTTCAAACTCCTCAAAAATAAATAACAAGTATTATTACAATGCTTAAAATGCTGCTAAAACTTGGTCTCTAATCTCTCTTGGCTATGACCCTACATTTGCAAGGTGAACAATGTCATTACTAGAATCAGAATTCTTATACTTGGAAGTGTGTATGGTTACACATCGTATATGAATAGTGCAATCATCACTAGCAAATTCAAACATATTTGGATTCATAGGATTCACGGCTAATAATAATAATTTGTATTTATTCATTATTTCTAGCGATTATTAATTGTCTCTTTGGTATATATATATATATATATATATATATATCTATATATATATATATATATATATATATATATAATATAAATATATATAATATATATATAATATATAATAATTCTTTAGTCAAAAGTAGTCGTTTTATTCTAACTGCTAGTAAACATTTCTCTTCCTCTATTTAATTTGATGCCAAGATATGGTTCCTCATATTTTCCTAAAGATGAACCACACTAGTTGGTTCGAAAAGCATCAACTAAAAGTCTCTTATGTGATTTTTACCGAAAGATATCTCAATATTCATGGATCATGAAAACCTAAATGCTAAGATTCACATAGTTTACTATACTAGAGTGAATAGGAAAAATAATAAGAAATCATCATTTCCTTAGTTCCAAATGTATATCTAGGAGTCTTCACAACATAATAGAAATTGGCCTTATAGGAATCAACCTTGGTCTCCAAGATAGATATAATCCAGCCTTTAAATAGTTGCAACTTGGCCTAGCCATGTCTATAACTGGGCCTAACTAGGTCTTTGACTTGGCTTAACTAGATCTACAACCCATCCTAACCAATTATGCAATTACCTTAGCACTTGTGTTAGAAAAGGGGCCTCCAACATGGCTAGGGCACAATCTCCTTAACTACACTTGTCCTGAATAGTGTTATGCCTTAAATAAGGCTGAAAAATCGACATGAAACTTAGCCTCAAAATAGAGTTGAACTCAACCTTTTATCACACCAAAACTTGACCTACTCTTCCTCCTAATTTCAATCTTCAACAAAGTTTAAAGTCAGCCTAAAAAAATACGAAACCTTTCCCAAACAAATATGCCAAAAACCCTCAACTTAGCTTCCTTCCTTAGTTCAATTTTGTGTCTATCTTAGAAATACACAAGTTTCCTTTCCTTCAAATGAGCCACAATTGTGGTATATTATAATGTTTTGTGTCACCTTTTAATGTACAATTTGTCTTGGGGCTAACTTGGTCTCTGGTAGGTAAATTAATATATGCATTTCAAAAATTCATATATCCTCAACTATGAGGAGTTAGAAGGCGCATCATATTCCATTAGAAAGGTCTTGAAATGTACTATTTGATTATGTAATATTATCTTTCATTTGTACAAACTTTGTTATCAATAAAAACCATTTTCAACAATTGCTAATAACACTTACTATAAGATGTCATAGCTATTCAAAATCCCTATAATAAAAAATAAAAATAAAAAGTAAAAATTGTTATCAACAATAAAGAGGAGAGATGAAGGGGGAAAAAATAAGAGAGCATGTTGAAAAAAGAATATAAACACATTGGCATAAAAAATAGGGTTTCAATTGATCATGAAAAGAAAAAACCTATTGAGACATGTCTAACATGCTTGGGACTACATAAGGAGCAGATCCTAGAGAGGGAGATAAGATTGGCTCAAAATGACAAAGGTGTTTCTAAGACAAACCTACTCTAATACAATTTTTTGGATGAAAATGAGAAATAAAAAAAAAATATTTGATTTTATTTCGTTAATATGATAGGCATATAAATACAATGTTCATGACCATTGGATTAATGTTCCAAAGTCCCTTGGACTCGAGACGGCTCATATTCCACACCATGACCCTTTCAGATTAGATTTATAACACCTAGAAAAAGTTGTTCCCAATAGTAGATGAAAGGAGCCTTAAATCCAAATTCAACTTATGAATTCTAACTCACAAAACAAAACATATCAATAATACTACTAGTAACATACTTTAGTAACCGCCTTTTTATATAGAGATCATTCTTATGAAAAATATAATCAATGACTATGCACATTTAAACAATGCTCCAACTCATCATGACATACGTACTCAACAAATAGAAACAACATTCATGAAGCTAAGAATAAATAATGTAATTTCATTAAAGAGAATTAAATACACTTATATGAATCACTTTAAGCTTTGCGAGAAACTAAATAAGGGAGATTCACTCTCCACCAAACCAGAGGTTCAATTAGATTGTAGTTTTCTTGGAGGTAGCCAACCCTAATATAGGTATAATGCCACAAGTGGAAGACTCACTTGAGCATTAACAAATATTTGAATTGGATCATTATATCTTTTTCATCCATCTTGATCAGGGAAAATTTTAAGAACCCCCCCTAAATTTACATGTATAATAAATGGGCGAATCTCCATGGTATATAGGAAAAATGGAAGGCGATTTTATCAATAATATGATATGTATATATAATTTTTTGGCGAATCTCTCACCAGGCATGGCGAATATTTTACTCAATTATAAATCTTGTGTTTATTGAATACACAAATGAAATCATTGCATTTCTTTAAAATATCTTTTGAAATCAAAATTACCGAAATTACATATCGATAATCTAGTGGATGTAAGATAAAATTCACCCGTGCCATTCACATAAAGCATGAGAAAAAACCTAATACTATATATAAAACCAAGAAAAATTCAAATTCATCACTTCTATGTTCCTGTTTACAATTAGAAAAATTACCCAAATTACAATCTGTTTACTCCACTTCTAGGGACCTCGTAACCACCCTGCCAATACACAAGTATGTTCCGGTTTGAAATTAGAAAAATTACCCAAATTACAATCTGTTACTCCAGCATATGTTGGAAAGTTATAGAAGGATGACTAGTGCAATCAATCCATTCCTTTTAGCCCTGGATTTGTTTCAGTTTAAAACAGAAGTATAAGATGTTTT
>APFE030438635.1:0-12988 GCA_000404065.3 Pinus taeda
CATTTGTGTAATGTAAAGGAGGTTGCCCCCTTGAAGAGGCTTATTTCTAAGGCGTTGATCTATCTTTTATATCTTTTTCTGAGTTGGTTTCATAACAAAAGGGAATTGATCTATGTCATTAGTCAAATGAGCAAAACTTCACATATATGGTATTTCTATCTTATATTGTTAGCCCTGTTTCTGTTTAATTAGTGACAACACTTTATTTTCATGAATTATATATGTGATAGTTTTTCTGTTAAAGCATTAATTACACTTTTGTATGATGCCTAGTTGAGATTATTATTTTCATATACTATATATAATAATTATATAAATATATATATATATATAATATTAAATATATATAAATATATATCATCACATATGCGATACAGTTTATACATTTCTTTGACTAAATATTTAGTCAAAAAAATTATATTTACACATTATCATCTCTATTTTTTGCGTGGTTGATCTTTATTACCACATGTCAAGTAGATATCTTTGTAGATCACATATTATACAAAAATACCCAGGTTTATATTAGATTAAGTTAGCTAGATATTTGCATGATAGAATAGGTCATTCGATTTATCATTATTATATTTGCAATCACTCGTAAACCACCCACTCTCATTTTAAAACCCATATTGGGAAATTGGTCCCATTATCCCCAGTCGGAGCCACCACTTTAAACGGAAAAGGATTTGTGTTAAGGTCCAGACTAGGTGGTTATCCCCCATGTTGGAGCAATAGAAATCTGATGCCTCAACAGTCCATAGGCCATATGGTGTTACATATTCTCCCTCGCATGTATGGACTCCCACAAGATCATCAAATAAACTGGCTCTCTTGGCAAATTTCTGAATTTCCTTTCAATCACCACATGTCAACATGTAACGAATGCATTAGGTATAATCATAGTATCATAGAAAATAATCCATATTCTAACTCTTTTATTTCATCATGATAACATAACATCATTGTTAATCACCACATTCTGAATAGTAAAGAACTGCATTTTCATGCATGCCACAAAATCTGCATGTGATTACCACATAAAATACCCTCATACGTTATAACATCAACATATTTGCATCAAAGATATATCACGCCAATACCTACTAAAAGAACCCCATGTCAATATGCATCATATCATAACATCATGATCTCTATGCATATAATATCCATCATGAGCATTCAACATCATTATCATAACAAATAAATAAATAAGCACCACATATACATCATTAACCTCTAATAAAAACTATATTCATTTACCACATACCATCACATCGTGAAACATCATTAATACGAGAATCATCTCAACACTTATCAAATATAGAACAACAATATGCTTTAAGCATTCTTATCATGAATTAATTTCTTTTAATTCTATAAAAATGAATACGAACTATGAATTAAGATTATTCAACATCCCTATAGGATCTATGTTATCTCATTAGTACTATTATTGTCATGTTTTCATCAAGGTGCCAATTAATTTTAAATAATCATTTCTTGTTCTTTCTCTTAGGAAGTTTAACATTTACCTCGTAGGTATACTCATCTAAGTACATCGTTAAATTTCAAATGAGCCTCATCATCTTGAGCCTTAATCTCTCGTAAGATATTCTTCCATCCACAAGGAAATTTTAGTGAAATTCATTGTTAAGATATTCCCATTTGTTCAATCATTTAAATCATCAATATCAAGTTAAAATTCCATCATCACTATACATATTTCGCTTATATATTCTAGTTTTGTTCTACTTAATGACACGCATACACTAGGTCATCTTTGTTTAATTTTGTTATCTTTCTTAATCAATTTTCATGAGGGTTTCTTGATCCCTAGTGATTTATCCATAATTATGTAATTATCATTATACATCTTCAAAATACCTACTTATCTCATCAAGTTCTCACCTCAATAGGTCCACTTGACCTCACTTTTTTTGTCAATTTCTGCATATTCTTCTTGAAGTCTCATGATAGAATTTCCAACAACATATGTTCTTCTGCTTCATGCTCAATGTTTTCTCATTAATCTGCCTAGTTTACTTCCTTTTCCATAAGTTAAATAATTGTTATCCTTGAAACAATTTCCTAGTTTATCACTTGTCATTTCTCACCAATTACAAGTATTCACAAATTCCAATCTCGACACTTTTAAGCTTTGTGGGTCATCACTATGACCCTTACCAATCATGTTTTTCAATCCACTCATCAATATCCTTAAGAGAAATTTCCACTTGAGATATACCCCATAATTTAGTGTTAGACATTATTACATTTTCACAGTTCTCTTCACACTTTAATGTTATGCAACTTAAGAACTGTATGAACTTTAATTAGCTACTCCAATCTAAATTTCACATTGTTGTTATTCACATTAGCACCATGCTCGACTATCACTAATGTTAGACTTTCCATGAAAACAATAACTTAATGCTAAGGCATTTTCCCAGTTTCTACTCGCAAAATATTCTCAATTTCTATTTTTAGCTTATTTATTCATGTCCTATAGACATTCATGGATTATGTATTCATAGGTTACCATAATTACTACAATTCTTATGAACTTCATAATTATCATGATCATTAAACTTCATTAAATGTTATCAATGCCTATTGTAAAATCTTCCATCATATTCTATGACCGTTTATTACTTCTTTCTTATTCCTTACACTTGTTTGTGAAACTTCCACTCTTTCCCTTAAGTATCTATCTAGTACTATTCTCTATTTATCTAATTATTCCAAGTTGGTCATGGTCACCACGACTACCATTCATTATAGTTAATAATAAATTTGTAAGTTCTTGCCTTGTCATGCCTTCTTATATAACTTCATTAAACATATACCATCAAGATTAAGGATCAATCTTAGAACCCCTCCTTTTTTTTTCTTTTACTATTTTTTTAATAACCTTATCTCCTTATATTTATTTTTCCACTTCTAGTTGTTAGCACTATTATTTCAAAGTTGTATCATTTTCTTTCCCCTCGAAACAAAGTCATAACATCTTGAATTTTATTCTATAGGCACTTTAAGTATATTCCACATCCACTTCAAATATTTTCCACATCAAACTCCCAATTCTTTATGGATTGTATATCGTACTAATATTTTCCCTTTGATAAGGAAAGATGATAATTGATCAACATTACCTCCTTTCATTTATATTACTAAATTATCACTTCTAAATTACATCATTTCTAGTAGGTTGTCATAGTAATCATCTCATCATAAATAAGTTTGAAAAGCTTGTTGTGTAGGGAATTTAGACTTCTGTGATCCATAATCTTGTTTAGAGAATAATTTCGTCAAAATCACATAAAAAATCATTTGTTGACGCGTTTCGAACCAACCAGTGTGGTTCATCGTCACGACAAGTTGAAAATCCAATCCGAGCGATGCCATAAATAGGGACAGCAGGCCATTCCAACAGCTAAAATTGACAGGGTAACGGTTAACTGGACTTCTAACACCTAGGTTTGACCAGGCCCCAGGGGGAGGGACCTAAATTTATTTAATTATTTTATTTATCTATTTATTTATTATTATAATTATATATAATATTATGTATATGTTTATTACTGTAAATATGATTATTACTAATATTAATATATTTATTTTCCATTATCCCATTGGGATATAAAAAAGCTTAAAACACTTCAACCTTCCAATATTTCATTAAGTTTCCTCAATGCATCACTCTAAAAGGAGTGCCTATTAAGAGGTGAAAACATAAAGATCTTAGTGACAATGCAATTCCTATAGTTTTTTTTAATACAACCTATTTAAGATACACATGACTTACATTAATTTCAAAACATTAATTTGTGCATAATCCACCTTAATTCACTAAAATATGATTTTTCACACCTAGTTTGCACATGTAACTTGGAAAATTTAGCCTATTATTAGTCTCGAATGTTACTTCATATTACATGACCTATTCCTAATGTTCATAATTAGGATATTGTTACCATTATTTCTTTCTTCAGCAAACTACATCCTTAGAGAAAAGTCAACCAAATAATTATTAGTTATGACTTCAGCGCAATAATTATTAATGATATACATTCTATAAATATTTTATTTATATCTCTATATATAAAAATTATATAAATAACTTAATGACCATAAATTTTATTATAAAAATATATACAACAATATCATACAAACCTTAATGGAAAATGGTGGGAGGATATACCAAAATTATAAAGATTGATTTTGAAATACAAATTTTGGATTATCCAAAAACATGCACGATATATATATATATATATATATATATATCCTGTCCTCAGACCTACTTGCTCAAGTACAACCAAGAACCACGCCCCAAATTCAAGTCCGCCCAGCTTAGTGATAGACGGCCTTTTTATTTTTTATTCAATAATCATGGCTCTATATCGTCAACTTTATCCCGTCAAGATATTCATGCGAAATTGGGCAGAGCCTAGAAGAGAAACCGGAAGACGAAAATTGGAGTAACTAAAGATAGGGAGGAACCATCATTTGTTAGTGAGACGGCGATCCAGCAACAGAGAAGAGTTGGAATTCAATTGGGTCAAAAGGTCGAATCTAGTTCTTTCTCTAAGAAATGGTTTGAACATTTTCATGAAGAGACAAGGGCTGGTAAAGTAGCATTTACAGAGGAAATATAGATCGGTAAGAGCCAAAGACAGATAGGGTCGAGATTTCATTTATAGAAGAAAGACACGACAGTAAGAACCAAGCTTTTAGTTGATGTTTTTAACCTCTGCATGCATGTTATACGTGTTTAGAATTCATTCGACAAGTGTCTTTGCCAAATCTACTTAAGCTTTTATTTCACTGTAATTTTAATGTCATGTGGTGCTTAAGTGGGTGTAATGAACAAATTTAATGTCATGTGGCATTTGAGTGGATGTAATGAACATCTCACGGTAAAAAATAACATTTAATAATGAAATTTTTAAAATAAATAATATAAAATAAATATTTTAAACTTCGGAAAGTACATCGGATATCATTATTTAATACCATAAATCATAGTTATGGCAGATTACTGAATTCGCTTGAGATACTTATCCTTATTCTGACCTACTCCTGTAGTAGGATCTTACTATCTTCTTATGATGTCATCATCGAATCATCTCCTATTGCTGGTCAAAAATAGGGGATGGGGATAACCAGTTTACTGGCGTTAGCCAGACAGATACAGACGATATTCTTATGTAATAGCCAGAGGAATCAATGGATTAGATATATAGTTTCGCTCCATGCCCACCCAGATTCTATTCCTGCACTAGGCTCCTTTTGAGGGTTGCTCCTCCACCCCTGGTGCCATTTTGAAGGATTTAGTATTATTAGACAGTACACATCTCAGATATTTGTGGCACTATAAATGCACATCCTTCATTGGCACTGTAAATGCACATCCTGTAATTTTTCTATCTACAATCGTCTATAGAAAAGGATGAATTTGACACCAATATAAGAGTGATTCCTCTAAGCGAAACAATTTCTTTTAAATTTTCTTACATTGTTATTAGAGAACAACCACTGAAACTTATCACCGTGGTTGGTAACATTTTTTTTTTTTTCTCGGTAAAAAGGTCTAAGTTCTATTATATTTACAGAAAGGAAAATTTACAGTCATGAAAACTTGCCAATCAGGGTCTGCGATTGCACCCCAGACTTCTATGGATAGAGAGCTCCCTCGCAGGGGCAGCTTCAGCTGATACTTATTACATTTTCCAAAAATGACCTCTTCTTTTCAGAGAGGCCTAGCAGACATGCGCTTGAGCCACAGATACAAAATTGACACTCGACCTCCCACGCAGGGGCGTCTAACTAATGTAAACTGAGGATAATGGCTATCAGACAGCCATATCTGAACCAACAAGGACTTTGCCATATAGAGAGAAGACTGCAGACTTTTCAAAAAAGAACAAGACAGAGACAGAACTGAAAGCTGCCAGATTACATTACTATTGAGCAAAATTGATTTACCCGATTTTGCATCAGTTCTGGGATGGTGGTTGGGAAGCTGCCAGTTGTGCCTCCGCCTCCTCGCAGAGACTTTTGTCTTCCACAATGTGTGCCCATCCTTGCCCCTCTTCCCTTCCTTCCCACAGTGCCTTCCACGATTCCTCAGTGAAGCCAGGCGGAGCAGGCCCCATGGATGGCGAGGGATGATGCAGTGGTTCCTTCCCTTTGTCATCAACTGCCAGCATTGGTTGCGCTGCTGATGCGTCCCCGGCCTCTTCGCTCTGTGGCAATGGTGGTGGCACCACCGGGACTTCCTCCCCCTCTGGCAATTTAGTGAATAAAATTGAGATGTGAGCCTTGATGCCCACACTCTCCTCCGAGCTGCCCAGGGTGAAAATGACGGAGCCAAAGGCCGGGAGCCCCATCTCCCCCTCATTCGCTCGACCAACCTCCAAGAATTGACTGCCCTGTAATGGTGTTGCCTTTGCCCTCCGATGGCAGTAGCAACAGCAGCAGTGATGATGCTGCTCCTCCGCCGGGCATCGAGAGGAGGTTCCTCTACTTGACCCTCTCCTACACGACTGTCTCTCTCGATGTCTTGCCATTGTGCGTCGATCCAGGTTCTTTGCAGTTTGAGAATTGAGGCCGCAATGCCCAGAGGGGGAGTTCGACGTCTGGCCGGCTTCCAAATCCCAGACCCCTGACGGATTATGCCTGCACACACCCACAGAATACCGTCCTCTGCCGGAATTGCAGAAGGTTTCCCCTGACCAGGCGGAGCCAAAATAACAGAATTTCCCCCTCCTCGAATTCCTCTGCCTCTGCAAAATTCCCTGCTCACTCTTGTTGCAAATTGGCCACCCGCCATCCTGCTTATGAATGCACATTCTGAGACCTCACTTCGCGCTTGCCTTAATGGCTTCCTGCACCTTCTATCTGCCTCTGTGCTCTGCATTGAATGCCTGTGTCTCGGTTCCTTCCTCTCTATTCCTTGGCGTCTCATTACTCATCCGCTGTCGATGGCACGAGTCATCACATGCAGGGCATGTGTCTCGTTCGCCTGAGATGTACCTCCACCCGCATCCGGGATTGGTAACATTTTGATTACATCTAGATTTTGCATTATCTTTGAAATGCAAACATAATGTTTAATCTTAACTATTGCTTGTAGGTAGGAGATTAATTTGTAATGTCTTTTTAAAATTTTATAAAAATAGTGTTTTGTGTTGAAAATTGTATGGATGATCTTACATTGTTATTAGAGAACAACCACTGAAACTTATCACCGTGGTTGGTAACATTTTGATTACATCTCTGTTCCATTTAGTATATTTGTATCCACTGATATTTCTTGAATATTTTTCTCAATTGTTTCTATATTTGAGATTTCAATTTTGTCTTGTTGATTACTTCCCATCAACTACAGTTTGTCCTGTTGATTACTTCTCATCAACTATAGTTTGTGAAGTGGGTTCTTGGTTTCTCGCTTTCTCACTTTCTCTATGTAAAGTAGTTGAAATTCCATAATTTTGTTTTCGGTGGAAGAGAAACCCATATTACTGTTTCTTGAAGAATCATTTTTCTTTTCCTTAGAGTTTGAACTACCAAAACTGAAGCCCTAGTCAAAAGCAAAAACTAGCTCTGCCTCTTAACCCTTCCTACTTACCCTCTGCTATTGTCTATCAACACGACATTCATCGCTATGATGTCTCTGCCTCTTAATCCTTCCTACTTACCCTCTGATACTGTCTATGCACACGATATTCAATGCTATAAAATCTCTGTCCACTTGCAAACTGGATTCATGGCATGGATCTGAATCTAGAGAAACGAATGAACTACAACTATCTTATGATTTTTCTAAGGAAATAATTACTCACTTAATCAAAGAATGGGGGTGGTGGTGCCATGATTAGTTTATGTGTTATCAATTGATCTTGTCTATATTGTTTCTTTTGCTAAGGAAACAATTACTCACTTAAGCAAAGAATGGGGGTGGTGGTACCATGACAACCCTTGTAGATCTTTCCCCCATCTTCCCTAGAATTTCTAGATGGAAAGATAATCGATGTCAACTTCATAGGTGGCTGGTAACCCCAAAGGATCTCATGAAATTTGATCCTGAGACCTCTGAGGACTTGGCACTAGAGCATCTACCAATCAAGCTAACCCTGGGACTTAATCTTATATGTTTTGTTGTTGACAAGTTGATTGTATTAATCACCATTAATAACATATCTTAGTGACTCTGTCTTGTTTGAGATAAGGAAGTTTTCTCAGAATTGAGACCTCTGAGGACTTGGCACTGGAGCATCTACCAATCAAGCTAACCCTGGCACATAATCTTATCTATTTTGTTGTTGACAAGTTGATTGTATTAATCACCATTAATAACATATCTTAGTGACTCTATCTTGTTTGAGATAAGGAAGTTGTCTCAGATTATATTTGACACTTGTTAAAATTATTTTTTGCAAAACATTAAAACAATGATTTTGTTGTTACCTATATATTGCAAAACTCATAAAACACTGCTACAGAAGTTGAATAAAAAATTATCGTTGTATATGCAGGTAATTAGTGGAATCAACAAGGGATTAGACTGTGGATATCACATATATGTTGAACATCCTACCTTTTTTTATAGGTTGTTCTTCTTGTTATTATGCATGGCTATGATAAATAAATAGATGTTTCTTTTATATTGAGTTGTATCCTTTCAAATGTTGCTTTCACCATACTCAAAGTTTCAGTACCAATATTCAGCACTAATGAAAATGCAACTTCATTCACTCAGGTCATATCACCCCAGGAATGAGAACGACAGAGATTCTAGCTCGATTTTTAGGCATCTCACTAGCATATCCAGTACTGAAGGCAACTCCTTTTAGATCTATATATTAATACATGGTGGGTAAAATGATGATACAAAATGGATGCCATGGGTTGGTAACATTTTGATTACATCTAGATTTTGCATTATCTTTGAAATGCAATATTGTTTAATCTTAACTATTGCTTGCAGGTAGGAGATTAATTTGTAATGTTTTTTTTAAATTTTATAAAAATAATGTTTTGTGTTGAAAAATGTATGGATGATCTTACATTGTTATTGGAGAACAACCACTGAAACTTATCACCATGGTTGGTACCATTTTGATTACATCTTTGTTCCATTTAGTATATTTGTATCCATTGATATTTCTTGAATATTTTTCCCAATTGTTTGTATAATTGAGATTTCAATTTTGTCCTGTTGATTACTTCCCATCAACTACAGTTTGTCCTGTTGATTACTACTCATCAACTACAGTTTGTGAAGTGGGTTCTTGCTTTCTTTCTTTCTCTGTGTAAAGTAGTTGAAATTCTATAATTTTGTTTTTCGTGGAAGAGAAACCCAGATTATCAGATATATAGGAAGAGAAACCCAAATTGTTAGATATTTAGGATATTAGGCCTCACTGTTGCTTGAAGAATCATTTTTCTTTTCCTGAGCATTTGAACTACCAAAACTAAAGCCCTGGTCAAAAGCAAAAACTAGCTCTGCCTCTTAACCCTTCCTACTTACCCTCTGCTACTGTCTATCAACATGACATTCAATGCTATGATATCTTTGCCTCTTAATCCTTCATACTTACCCTCTGCTATTGTCTATGCACACGACATTCAATGCTATAGAATCTCTTTCCACCTGCAAACTAGCCTCATGGCATGGATCTGAATCCAGAGAAACGAATGAACTACAACTATCTTATAGTTTTTTTGAGGAAATAATTACTCACTTAACAAAAGAATGGGGGTGGTGGTGCCATGATTAGTTTATGTATGATCGATTGATCTTGTCTATATTGTTTCTTTTTCTAAGGAAACAATTACTCACTTAAGCAAAGAATGGGGATGGTGGTGCCATGACAGCCTTTGCAGAGCTTTCCCCCAACTTCCGTGGAATTTCTAGATGGAAAGAGAATTGATGCCAGCTTCATAAGTGGTTGGTAACCCCAAAGGATCTCATGACATTTGATCCTGAGACCTATGAGGACTTGGCATTGGAGCATCTACCAATCAAGCTAACCCTGGGACTTAATCTTATATGTTTTGTTTTTGACAAGTTGATTGTATTAATCACCATTAATAACATATCTTAGTGACTCTATCGTGTTTGAGATAAGGAAGTTGTCTCAGATTATATTTGACACTTGTTAAAATTATTTTCTACAAAACATTAAAACAATGATTATGTTTTTACCTGTGTATTACAAAAGTCATATAACACAACTGCATAAAACAAGCCTGAAAACACTAGTGCTATTGGCAATGCCTCTTGGCTAGGACTAAATAGTTCTTACATGGCATGTGAATTACTCAAAAAACCTGTTGTTTTTAGAGGATTTGAATCCAGTGAAATGAATGAACTACAACTATCTTATATGTATATGTGTTAACACCATACACAAAAAGCACTCCAAGTTTCAGTACCAATCTAGCTCAATTTTCAGGCATATGAGGGTCTCATCCAAATCACTAGCATATCCAATACCAGAGACAACTCCTTTTAGATATACATATTAATACATGGTGGGTAAAATGATGATACAAAATGGATGGCATGGGTCGTCACTTCTTTGGTCATTAGGTGATTCTTGGATCTTGGGAATGTAAACCGCAAATTATTCATCTGAAATTGTTGTCCTTATCATTTTGGACTCTTTCTGGCTGGCTAACTGGCAATGGCATGGAATCAACGGCTAGCTATCAAGGGAAGGTCACTTGAACTAAATACCAAACTGAAGACTAGCGCATGCAACTGTTTCTTAGATTTTATAATGCCCTGTCCCTGAAGAGACAAATTGGTCCCATGACAGATGAGGACAAATGATCAACTTAACTAGGAACTTGAAAATACTAGTGCTATTGGCAATGCCTCCTAGCTAGGACTAAACAGTTCCTACATGGCATGCGAAATATAGGGTAGCAATTCTCCCACCATTGCATTGAACATTCACATAGGGTAGGGACTAGCTGCCGCGCAACCATTCTTGTTTAAAGGTGTTATCAATTATTACATTTATATGGTGAAAATAAATGAAATAATGTTTGGTGTTCTTTCACTACTTAAAGGAAATTTTAACAAACCAATATGATTGTTAACGAATCTTAATAAAGAATTTAGGAAATAGGAATTTCCCACATTGGTTAGATGAATTGGTTGGGCGTAGTGTTGTGTGTTCAAATGAGTTGAGTATAAATTCTAATTCCTAAGCTTCAAATATCTAGAGTTATAATCTTAGTGTTATTTAACCATAAAGTGCCAATGTATGACATCATTCAATATGTAGTGGAATTAACATTTAAATATGCACTACCATAATAAAAGAACAATTCGTTCTTATGGTCAAGATGCCAATCAATTATGTAGGAAAAATTAATTCCAACAAATTTAACCCTTTGTTAAAGCAATATAAATAATAACAATAATAATAATCTACAATGGAAGTGCTTTGAAACAAAACATGGGGCGAAGATTGAGCTAGGGCTACGAAAATACTTCAAATACTTGTCAATGTTTTTCTCGACTCCTGATATCTATGATAGTCTCGGTTTTGGTAATCTCTGCAGATTTCAAGAGTTTCTGAACCACATTGTTCTAAGATTCATACAGAACAAGTGAGAAATCTAACGACCATATGAGGCATTGATATGCCTCATCGTGGAGAAAAGGGGTCGAAAAATGAAATTGTTGGATAGTGTATCAAATGGAATAAAGGGTGGTCCATCATGAATTTGATGGGGTCGAGTATGCAAAGAAATCTATGTTGAAGTGGGACCAGAGACTCAACTGCACATAATCTTTCTACAACTAGCCACCCCCGAGCCCTCAATCAACGTAATACTGCGAGGGAATCCTTTGTCTCACAACACTTTTCTCCCCACAGAATGGAGGAAGGAAAGATGAATCACATATTCCTCATCATTTATTAAATAGACCAAACAACAGAAAGGGGTCTGCATGCACACATTCCATGTGTCAACATGCAACTTTTATTTCTTTATTTTAAGTTTTACTTAGTTTAATATTTCTCTTAATTTAATTCTTTCTTATTTTATTCCTTTTTACTTTTTGTTAACTTTACTTATTTTTACTATTTTTATAGTATACTTTTATATTTTTTTATGAACTCTAGTATTAATTCACTATTTATATATTATTATTATTAGATTTATTATTATTTATTTATATTATAACCTTTCTTAATTTTCATTATTCTTTACCATTATTATCTTTACTTTATTTTTATCATTTATTTGCTTATATTTTAATATTATATTATTTTATTTATTATTTATTATTTATTATTTTTATTATTATTAGGGGACATTACATCTAACCCCAGGTGTGCCTCTACTCAATGGACTGATCTACCGACACTCTGTTCTGGAGAATGATGAAATTAAGAGACAGATTTAGGAGTTCTTGTAGAAAGGGCACATCAGGTCAAGTCTATCACCCTGTGGGAGCTTGATCGTGTTGGTATAGAAGAAAGATGACACCTGGAGACTCTGTATTGACTATCAAGTGTTGAATAAGATCTTTATTCAGAATAGGTATCCAATCCCATCGATTAATGACTTTCTAGACCAGCTCAAGGGGACAAATATTTCAACAAGATTGATTTGAAATTTGATTATCACCACGTGCCAATCGAACCCTTTTATGTGTGGAAGACTACCTTCAAATCCAAGGAGGGCCTTTTTGAATGAATGGTCAAGCATTTCAAGTTGACAAATTCCCCTGCAACCTTCATGAGGCTAATGGATAAGATGTTGTGGCCCTTCACCAACTCATTCATAGTAGTGTATTTTGACGACATCCCAATCTTCAACCAGAGTTGGGAAAAGGTTATGAAACCAACTCAAGAAAAGATAGAAAAGATAGATCAATGCCTTAGAATTCAGCCTCTTCGAGGGGGCAACCTCCTTTACATTACATACATGAACAATTCTTGGATGATTCAAATGA
>APFE030438635.1:16846-27453 GCA_000404065.3 Pinus taeda
AGGGAATAAAACACTGTTTTTTAGATATATGACCAGGTCTGGAAGGAGGGGTTGCCCTAGGCCATGGCTGAAGCATCACAAACCATACTGGTGAGATTTGGAGCTATAACAAAACCCTCATCATTGTCTCTCTCGGAACATACCCCACCCTGGTTCTCAGGTTGTGTTCCACCAGGACTATTCTTATCTTGGATTCCCAATCCTCGAAGAATATTGGTCCTCTATGACTACTCTTATCGTGGATGCCCTAACTCATCCTCAAAGAGTATTAGATGCTAGATGTTTACCCAATCCTCCATTATGTATTCCCAAGTTAAGACAATAATGATGTGTCTATCTCTCCCTCTTAATTAGGGAGGACATATATATTCCAATAAAGGAATGTACTCATTCCTACGGAAGGAATGTACTTAAGCTCCCTTTTGGCTTAGGAATTTCCAAGTTTCTTCCAAGTAAGGAACTTGTTTCCAAACTCCCTCTTAATTAGGGACCTACAACAACTCCTTAGGTGGAGATGATGGGACAACCAACTGCTTGAATAACTCCTCTTCACGATGTCATGAACTTCTTTTCGTTATATAGGAGTCTTCATGTTTGGGACACAGGGCACTGCCCATCCATCACTTTCATCCATGAGTCAACCATTTCATCATCGAAAAGTGATCCATCACCCCATATGTGGCCTTCCTTCATGCCATGTTTACTTAAGGATCTTTCATCCTACTACATGTGCATCGATGGCGGAAGACATCCCAAAGACATTCATAGATATTCCCTTGATAACCCTGCATAAAGCCAACTAGATATTTGTTCAAAAATAAAGGAATGAACATTAAAATCAACATTACCTTTGTGATGGTATTTCATCATGACATCTTCTAGTTGGCATCAACATCTTGCATACATATCGACACATCTCCCAAAGATATATATTGTCAAGGGTCTCTTTCTTTTTCATTCTCCATCATAGTCTTCATATCTTCCATGGAGATATCCTAGTCAAATCTTCTTGGTCTTTCAGATGTTGATTTCCTTTACCGTGGTTACATATTCCACGATCTCTTCCTTCATTTCTTCACACATTTCATTCCCAGGAGCTTCCAATCAGAGTTCCTCAATTGTAGTTAACCACCTCATACTTCATATGAGGACATATTATGTTGATTTCATCTAGTGAATGTGTGACCCATGCATTTCTGCATCCCCTTGAGGTAGGAGATCCTTTCTTTTGATCATGCTCTTAAGATAGAGCATTGGTTCATGATATCTACAACCATATGACATGACTTCCACAATATCAAATGTACGGATGCATACCTCATTTTCCTTTGGGTCATCCAGACTTCTTGCATCAGCTTCCTTGATTGAAAGAGCTTCAATCCCTTAATCTGCTTCACTTTTATGTCATCATACCATCATCCCATGAATTCTACAAGTTTGGAATTCTTGATGAAAAACTTTCTTCCCCTCGTGATCAGTGAACATTTCAATGAATATTCCATCAGATAATATTGAGCACATAAGTATCCCAATCAACAGATGTTTCCTTTTGATAGATGTATGATGAACCTTGTACTATATGACCTTGCCACTTGTGTTTTCAATGAGATTCGCAAGAGCTATATCCTTGAATTCCATAGATTCTAACCATCTTTCATGCTTCTCTATGATGATGTCCCGAGCTCTTGTTTTCAATGCTTATATGATGCCTTGATGCATCCCATTATTTTACTTAGTGAATCATGCTAGCCATATCTTACAATAGAAGACTTAGTAACTTGAAAAGAACTTGTTTGAGGAAGACTATCTCAATAGTGGATATCTATTACTTCCTCTTTCTTGGACTTCTTGTTTTCAACTTCCTCCACTTATTTGGTGATATGGGCTTCTTCTCTATCTCTCTTGTTATTTCCTTTATTTAACTTGGGACAATATTTCTTGTAATGTCCATATTCTTCACATCCGTAGTATTGAATCTTAGCTATGTTTTTCTTTCATTTCCGAGGACCAAATTTTCCAAATTTCCCCTTCCTTTGAGCAAATGTTTGAATATTCTCATTTGATTCTTCAACACTTTTTACCCTCAACTTGTCTTCTTTTGTCTTGCATAGAGACCACAAGTTGTTGAATGGGATATCTTTCTTTTCCTCATAGGTGTTTGATACGAGTTTACCTTGTTCATTAGTTAGTGCATTTAAAACAATGGATATCATTTTTTATACAATATCATCTCTCTCAAATCTTGAAGTTGAGATATTATTTGAGATTCTTTTGAGAGGCATGAGGATACCCCTTCATCCTTTGATACCTTCAATTTGTGTAGATCAAATCTAAGTGATATGATCTCCCTTATGGCACTTTCAGAGGACAGTTCTATCAGTTTATCATATATCTCTTTAGATGTCTCCAACCCTTCTATATAGAGAATGAGGGGATCTTTGGCAGACTCCATAAGAATCTCTTGAGCCCTTAGATCCCTTTCCATGTATTCAAATAGTGCTTGTCCTTCAGATGGTTTGGAGACCTTTCCATTGACATGATCAATAACTTCATTTTCTTTGAGGACTATATCTATCCTTCTTTTTCATGCAAGGAAGTTCGATGACCCAACCATCTGATAGATCTCCTTGAAAAATGAAGTCATTTTTGCTAGATTATACTATAGAAGAAACAATACTTACTTGTCAAGTGAAGATAAACTATTCAACTTGATCCCTTTGATGATGATTGGTGAAGATGTCTTAATGCTTCTTGGATGATCTTCTTCAATGGTAAGTTTTTTGATTCGAATATATCCTTAACTTGGCCTTCTTTTATTGATGATGATCCCAAGACTTATTTGTGGACTCCTTCAATATAGCGTTATAATGCTTCCTCTATAGATCTTTTCTTAAAGATGTAATTTCTTTGATGCCTTCCTTGAGATTTGATCCTTAAGTGTCCCTTGATAGAATTCCCTTCCTTGACTTGGTCACCTTAGCTCTAAAACCATGTTGAGAAATCTAGGTCATAGCACTTAAGTGATTTCTCTTCTATTAGTAACTTCTTGTGAGTGCTTTTTACTTCTTTAGATTATGATTTTATTTTTCTTAGGTTATTAGTGGTCTTCTTCATCAAACAACTACCAATGCATAAACCATAAAGAAACAAGAGACCCAAAATATAGGCTATCATTCAAGGCTAACACCTCTCCCACTTGAGAGGAAAACCTGAAAAAATTATTCTTCTTATATATGTTCCAATTGATGAATACCAAGACCAAGACCCTTGACCTATTTTCCACTCCAAGATCAAGATACAAGTTCTCTTGATGAGATCCTTAGACAATGACAGTCAACCTTTTGCTCCTTCCTCCTTCTCGGCTTCTTCTTCAACCTCGACTCCCTTCTACTTCAGACCTTCAACCTTATTGAAATAGATCTGCAATCCTTGACCTTAATTCAAAACCTTAGTCTACAGAAATATCCTTGATACCCTTGCATAGGATAGAGTATCCTCTTGGCTTGTCTCGACTTCTCTTTTGACTAGCCCTTCTTCCACTTCGACTCCCTAGGAGGACTGCAATTCTCCTTGGCTTCCACTGTTGCAACATACTTCCACTGTTGCAACATACCTCTTTCTTCCTTGCACATATTGAGGTTTACAACCCTTAAAACACACCCAAAAATATCCCTAAGAACTTTTCCCTTCCTTCTTCTTACTTGATTGATGGGGAGGCTTCTTCTTTTACCTTTTTTCACACTTATATTTCAAATCTCTACTTCATCGAAATTATGCTCTGAAATCTGGACATGCTGCCCTATTTGTAGTTGTTGCAGCCTCATAATAAGTTGACTTGTCATCTAGCTAGACCGACATGTCATTTGGAGAGATAATATTATTCCTTTTGAAGCCGACTTGAAGGGAGATGCTTTTGCTTGTCTTGGAGGGATATTTATACTTATCTAATGACTCATACAAAATGTAACATGCTTAAGAAGGGCCCTTCATACATGACATTGAATCAATTTGACTTTTATGACTAGATGAAAAAACCTAAAGGCTCACAATGGGAGCCATTACTAAAATAAATTGCCTTGCTCATGAAACCCATGAGACAAGCATTACAATAATAATTTTATTTTTCTTCTTTTCATCAATTACATAAAATCACAATTACACGTCATTATGAAGACTGAACTTAGTTACACTTTTCAACACATCATGGCAATCACCCTAGTTCCTAGGGCCCCATCAGTGCCCCCACATAATTAAGGAACCCATGCACATCCCAACCCCTGGTGGGCAATGAACTGTGTAACAACCACTGGTTGATTTTCCATGTAAATAAAATAATACTAACGTCATGGGACATTTATTCCAATTTGAATGATGGGAAAACATTATAATGGGCATCACTTGTGGTTTGATAATGACTATGGAAATAGACAAAGGAAAAGATGAAATATTTGGCCTTTAATTACGAAAATAAAGGAAATAGGAGAATAGGAAGGTGAAGAGACACAAATTTCCATGAAAGGGAAATTAGAGGACAAATGAAGGAAAATGAAGAAAAAAGTGACATCAATGATAAAAAGGCATCAAAGAATCAATTGCTAGCTTTTGTCAATTTTATCATTTGGATCTCTTACACTCTTTCACACTTAGAGCATTATTGGAGCATCCTTGAAGCATTCTAGAAATCACTTGGATTGGAGAAAGAAAGCAAAGGAAAGCAAGGGAGCACAAGGAGACAGTTGGATCAACAACTACACCAAGCTTAATTTTTGGATTAATGGTATATGCATGTGATTCCTTAGTTATGTGTTGTCATTGGCATGGATATTTTTCTAGATTGACAATGGTTTCAGCCTTGCCTTTCCATTTCCTAGATAACCATGGTATAGTGGGTTCCCCATTTGGTTTTTTGATTGGTTCTCCGGTTTCTGATGGTTTTGGGTTGGAACAAATTCTTTGGAGCCCTGAAACAACTCGGGTTCCTTGGAGGTTGTGGGTTAACTTACTAGTCCCTGGAGCCTGTGGCTTGGGACAAATTCTCTAGATCCTTGAAATAGCTCAGGTTCCCTGGAGGTTGTGGGTTGAGTTACTAGTTCTTGGATCCCTAGACAACTTGGGTAGAGACTAATCTGGTTGATGTTAGTGATTTCTGGACCATATAGGTGAGATCACTATGGTTGAGGTGGTTTGGCCTTTAGAAGCCTTGGTTGGTTTTGTTTTGGTTTAACCCTTATGATCCCACATTCATGCTTGGAATATGGGACAGGGGTGATTGGTTGAAAGAGAGATTTGGTTCAACCCAATCTATTATCTAGTGGTACATGGAAGTCCCTGACTTGGTTGGAATTTTCATATGTTAATACGACCTATTTTCCTATTGTGATATATGAGCACTTGTATTGATTGTTATGGTGATCTTATGGATGATTTTTCATAGTCTTTATTCTGGTTATATGTTTATTTTATGATGTGCTCTAGCTATGAATCTCTCTCATGATTTAATAATTTAGTGAATGGTTGATGAATGCATGGACTAACAAGTGTTGTTGCATCTAGCTTGAGAAGGCATTGAGCCTTCTAAGTGATTTTCAGATGAAGTTCAAAAGTTTATGATCATATATGTATTCATGACCTGTAGCTTCTATGTTATTATCTGTTTGATGAAATGTATATCATGTATTAGGCATGTATTGGTAAAGATCTTACTCAAGTTTTGATTGTTTAACATTTTTATCATTATTGTCATGATTATGGAAAGTTATAGGCAGTTTTGGGTAGTAGTCTAAAGGATTACTTGAAAAGGTGGCATAGATCTTGTGACCACATGCACTGAACTGAGGCATTTGGGTCATAACTGCATGCAAGCAGGCTTATAGGTGTGGTTGGAGGCTCATAACCGCATGCAGAGTGTGTCAAGGGTGTATTTGGGGAGAAAATTTAGTGAAAAAGAGTTCCAACTCGGGGATTAACCACCTAGGGTGGTTTTCAAGCTTATAAGTGGTCTGTAGTCTCTAAGGGGTGTCAATATGTATTTTGGTTTGTAGGCCCCACTTCCATAATTGGAACTTGGAGGTCAGGTCATATCATAGTGACACTCAGATCATGTTTACCCTGGAAGTATGTTAAAGTGGGTAAATGTGGGAGGAGGTGGTGACAAACTACGCCACCTTAAGGGGGTTCATAATTTCTTTACATCATACACATCTTGCTCTCATTTCCTAGAGCCTTGAGTAGTAATACAAATAAAACTCAAGAAAAGGCAAAATAAAAGTAAAAGACGGGTGGAAAACCAAAGGTTGGGGTAACTTACGTATCCATGATTGCTCCCTCCTACATCTATACACCAATATGTGGTCATCCCTCGTCATTTCCACCCTTGAACCCATGGCATTTGGCCGTGAGACCTAGATGTCCCCATCCATTCATTATCATTCACATTACACCTATCAAATGAAGGATGTGCCGGGGAATTTTCTTTCCCCTTAGGGGTTGGGAACACATGATAGAGTTGTTTTTTAGCCACTCCTAAATAGGAATGTAAACTGTTACAAGCTTAAAGCCCCAAATTTGGAAGGGCAGACAACTATGAAGTATCAATGTGTCATTGATAAACAAGCTTGATTCACTTAGATGCACTAATGAATTATTGTACCTAATGGTGAGGATGCAACACTATACATTATATGTAATTGGCACATGGTTTCATCATGAATTGGGCAACTTAATTGAGGCCCAAGTCCACCACAGGATCATATTGACACCCCTAGGGGAAGCGTTGAGAGTCATGGGACTCCCATTATGTGTACAACATCTTTCATGCCATGGGAACCTTTAGTGCCCTCAGTAATTTTCTCATTGCCCTACTTTATTCACAAGATAATGCACTTAGACTAGTGTTCCCCAACCAGGCTAGCAATAATCACATGGTTTTGCAGCTGATCCAAGGCCCAAAGGAGGTTTGTCTCACTCCTTGAGACATGGGAGGGAAAGCACCATCGTCAGAGTCCTCAATATTGGAGCAATACAGACAACTGATGAAGAACCTGAAACGTTGGGCGCAATCCGCTACTTTGATAAGCAACAGACTTCAGTTTTCATTCAACGCAATCTTATTGACCTCTACAATAGCGAACTACCAAGATAAAAACTCTATTCCGACTTAAATATAGAAACTGGATGCTTTTATTAATTCATACAGGGCGCAGCCACATAATTAGTTCTTACATCATATATTAGGGACCAACCACTGGTTTCTAACCAAGCAAAGACCCTTGCGGCCACCTGCGTTCTAGTAATGGCAATCAGCAAGTAAAAGCGACCATTTATCACTTGAATCCATCCAACTGCAGTCTATTACCTCTTGCCACAAATAAACAATACCAATCTTGTTTTGTATCTGCATTAAAAAAACGCTCTTCTACCATACATCTATGCCCAGAAAACGCCTTTCCACTTGATCGACGTTTTTAACTTCGCTGGCCTGGAACAATGGTACCAACTTCGGCGTTCAGTGAACTGGGAACTCTCCGCGCTTCCTCAATCTGCGGTTTAAAAACGTATTATCATCACAGACATAAACAAGGAGGATCGATCAGATCTCCTGCCCATCAAATTAATTATGTGTCTTTTTTTTGAACTGGCTCAAAGTAAATCGGCATTTTGTTTCTGCTCTCCATTACACAATTGTTGGAATTGTTGGCCGCCACCAATGAGTATTCCGTCCACCGATCACGCCTCGCTGCACAGCAGTTCAATCAATTAATTAAGATCTCACTAACACTCAATAACTTCCAGGATTTTATGCGATATTTTAGGGGTCATGAAACCACAGTTCGAACGGACCGTCCACTCACAATGCAGGGCAAGCATAACATGTTGCGCAAATACTATTTGTTTTATTCATAACCAGTAATGAAAACAGAGTTTAGCTTGGCAATCTCCAGTTTTTATTCAACACACAGTCTACTTGTTTAATTGGAGCTTTTCGCCCATACAAACAGCCACACCACACCTACGCTCCCTTTCTTCCACCAAATCTCTTTTCTTATTACATTTTTCTAACAAACAACTAACATAATCTCCTCCACTAATTGCTCTAACAAACAGCTAACATAATCTCCTCCACTAATTGCTCTAACAAACAGCTAACATAATCTCCTACTATTAGAAAAAAGATCTCAATAAAACAGTTGCATTTATCACTAAAATAACAAATTATATGAAGAATCGACCTCTACAGTAAAACTGAGATTGGACAAACAGTAATAACATTCACCCAGTCAGACCACAACATGTGGACAATTTTCCATATTGCTGGTCAGTTCCGATGCTCCTGCATCAGACTCCCGGAGAAGAAAAGATTGGTTCTTTAAACTTTCAAGATTTATGCCATATTTCTGCAATTCAGTTGCTGTCAACCAACTGAAATCTTCCATTGGCTGCTCTTTCCACTTGACAAGATACTGCAAATATGTCTGCCCTCGAGTTTTCTTGGATATCCTCTGATCTAAAATAGCTTCAAATTCTTTCTTGAATGTTTTTGGTACCTGTTCTTTCCAATCCACAGTTTGAACTTCATCACCTATAGCTTCAGTCTGCAATTCTGTTTCTGCCTCTCTGAATGGATACAAGTCTGCAATATTAAAAATGGGAAATATTCCGATCCCTTCCGGCAACTCAATCTCATATGCATTGGCTGAAAATTTCCTTTTGATTTTACATGGCCCTATCTTCTTCAGTTTCAGCTTATTGTAAGTTTTTGTAGGAAATCTCTCTTTTCTCAAATTTGCCATGACCAAATCTCCTACCTGAAACTCTTTTTCTCTCCTTCTCAAATCTGCTCTCTGCTTGTATCTCTTGCTGCTTTCCTGTAGTTTACCTTTAACCTCTTCCTGTAGCTTCTACATTTGTTCAGCAAAATCGTCAGCACTTGCACTTCTGGCTTCTTGTTTCCCCAAATCTCTGAGCTCATATACTCCTCTCGGATGCATTCCAAAGACAATCTGAAATGGACTCATTCCAGTGCTTCGGTTTGGTGTGTCATTGTAAGCAAATTCAGCTTGAGCTAATGCCAAATCCCATTGTTTGGGATTCTGATGTACCAAACTTCTTAATATATTCCCCAAGCTTCTGTTTACAACTTCAGTTTGACCATCCGTTTGAGGATGGTAAGCTAAACTAAAACTGAGTTTAGTTCCCAGCTTCTTCCAAAGTGTCCTCCAGAAATGCCCTACAAATTTAGTGTCTCGATCTGATACAATACTTACAGGAAAACCATGCAAACTTACAATCTCTGAAAAGAACAAATTTGATATGTGTGTGGCATCATTAGTCTTCTTACAAGCAATAAAATGAGCCATTTTAGAAAATCTGTCTACAACAACATAAATAGAATCGTTTCCTCTCTGAGTTTTTGGTAAACCCAAAACAAAGTCCATACTCACTGCATCCCATGGTCGATCTGGTATGGGCAATGGCTGATATAGTCCTGTATTTTGACTCCTTCCTTTGGCATACTGACATACCCTGCATTTCTCAATAAACTTTTTAACATCAGTTTGCATTTTAGGCCAATAATAAAAAGCATTCACCTGAGCGAAAGTTTTGTCTTGTCCAAAATGACCAGACAATCCTCCACTATGCTTCTCTTTAATGATGTTCTCTCTCATGGAACATTTAGGAATGCATAATTTGTTGCTTTTAAATAACATGCCTCCTTGAACAAGGTAATCCATCCATTGACTTCTGTTATTGCTCACCGGATTCTGCACTGTTGTGTAGATGTCTTTAAAATCCTCATCATCCTTGTACATTTCTATCATTTCATCAAAACCTACAACACCCACTTTAAATTCTTGCAAAAGAAAACTTACTCTGCTCAATGCATCTGCCACTTTGTTAGACTTACCACTTTTATGCTTTATTACAAAAGTGAAACTTTGCAGAAATTCCACCCACTTGGCGTGCTTCTGATTTAGCTTTGGTTGATTATTAATAAACTGCAAAGCATGGTTGTCTGAATATAAGATGAACTCCTTCGGTAGCAAGTAATGCCTCCACTTTTTAATGCCTGCACAATAGCGTAAAATTCTTTATCATAAGAAGAATATTTTTTCTTTGCATCATTTAACTTCTCGCTGAAATATGCTATCGGCCTTTGCTCTTGGCTTAGCACCGCACCAACTGCTTCTCCACTTGCATCGGTTTCCACTTGAAAGACTTTCTTGAAATTTGGTAAGGCTAGAATAGGCTTTTCTGTTATCTTTCTTTTCAACAAATTAAAATTCCTATCAGCTGCTTTTGTCCATCGAAATGGCTGATTTACCTCCTTGATTGTCTCAAGGATTGGTGCACAAACTTGACTAAATCCCTTTATAAATTTTCGGTAAAAACTAGCAAGTCCATGGAAACTTCTTACCTCAAAGACACTCCTGGGAGTAGGCCAGTTTTTTATTGCTTGTACCTTTTCCGGATCCATTTTCAAACCGTCTCTGGAAATCACAAATCCCAAATATACCAGCTCCTCTTTCATGAAACTACATTTCTTCATATTGATTAGTAGTTTCTCTTTCTGCAGAGTTTTCAAAACTAACTTCAAGTGTTCCAAATGT
>APFE030438636.1:0-21097 GCA_000404065.3 Pinus taeda
GATAAGGATAGCTCCAGAAGACTAGGACAAAACCACCTTCACCTGTCCTTGGGGAACTTATGCTTACAATGTTTTGCCATTTGGACTTTGCAATGCTCCAGCTACATTTCAGAGATTTGTACTAGTTATTTTTGCTGATTTAATTCATGATTGTGTTGAAGTGTATATGGATGATTTTTTAGTATACGGCAATTCGTTTGACCATGCATTAGAAAACCTTGAGAGGGTTTTAAAAAGATGTATTGAATCTAACTTGTCCCTCAGCAATGAGAAGTGTTTTATGATGTTGAACGAAGGGATAGTCTTAGGCCACTATATTTCCTCTCAAGGGATCACAGTTGACCCAACAAAGATCCAGATTATTGTTGATTTACCAATACCACAGAATCAAAGAGAGGTAAGAAGTTTCCTTGGGTACGCAAGCTATTATAGAAGATTCATTGAACATTTTAGTAAGATAGCTTTACCTTTGTTTAAACTTCTGTCAAAAAATGTACTTTTTAGTTGGAATGAAAATTGCCAACATGCATTTGAATTGCTCAAAAAGAAATTATCAATTGCACCAATCTTGAGAGGGCCTAATTGGAGCTTACCATTTCATATTTTTACAGATGCATCTGACACTGTAGTAGGTGCATCATTAGGCCAAAAAGAAGAATCTTGCACTTATGCCATTTATTTCATTAGCAAAAATCTAACACCTGCAGAGTTAAACTACACGGTCACAGAGAAGGAAACACTTGCCATCATATAGGCTGTAAACAAATTCTGACATTACATAACTGGTTATGAAGTCTTTTTGCATACTGACCATTCTGCCATAAAACATTTAATGAACAAACCAATAACCAGTGGAAGAGTTACCAGATGGTTACTATTGTTACAGGAATTCAACATCACCATGTTAGATAGACCAGGTAAAGAGAACCAGGTGGCATATTTCCTCTCTAGATTGCAAAACCAAGGTGAGGTTGTTCCAGTTGAAGATTCTTTCCCCGATGAACATTTATTTTCCATTTCTATAGTCAATCCTTGGTATGCTGATTTGGCTAATTACTTCTCTGCAGGAAGGAAACCTCCACACTTTACCACAAAGGAAAGGAAAAGACTAGTTAAACAAAGTGCTAGATATTCATGGCTCAATGGCGATCTATTTTACATTGGCTATGACATGATCATTCGAAGATGTGTAAGAAATGATGAGGTAATTGATATTTTAAAATCTTGCCATGATGAACCGTGTGGTGGGAATTTTGCAGCTAAGCAGACAACGTTCAAAGTTCTAACTCTTGGATACTACTGGCCATCCATTTTCAAGGATGCCAAGAAGTATGTAAAGAGTTGTGACATTTGCCAAAGAATGGGCAAGCCAACAGCTACCGATGAGATGCCCCTTCAGCCCCAAGTTCACCTAGAGCCATTTGACAAATGGGCTCTAGACTTCATAGGACCTATCAACCCATCCTCCAATGGTAAGAAGTACATCTTAGTATGTACTGATTATGTCACAAACTGGGCTGAAGCAAAAGCACTGGTAAGAGCCACCGAACACACAGTTGTCAATTTCTTGTTTGAAGAGATTTTTTTTAGATACGGAGTGCCAAGGGAGATAGTAACTGATCAAGGTACCCAATTCACCTCCAAGTTAGTCAAGGATATCACAGACAAATATAAGATCAAGCATAGGAAAAGAACACCTTACCATCAACACACCAATGGGCAGGTGGAATCTACAAACAAAACTTTGGAGGATATCATTACTAAAACTGTTGCCATGAACATGAAGAATTGGGAAGAAAAGCTCAAAGATGCACTCTGGGCTTACAGAATCACCTGGAAGGATACTACGGGATTTACACCATATCAGTTGGTGTACGGCAAAGAGGTAATGCTTCCTATTGAGTTTCAGATACATACCTTTAAGCTGGCTGCTGATTTACAGATTGACTTGGATGAGGCACAAAAAGAAAGAATCCAACAACTTAACCAGCTGGATGAAATAAGGCAGCAAGCAGAGGAGACCACCATCCTCATACAAAAGCAAAGGAAGCAGTGGCATGATGCACATATTAAAAAGAAGCAATTCAAGGAAGGTGACTCGGCTCTACTTTTTGACTCTAAGTTTAGAGACCATAAAGCCAAGTTTACCACCCATTGGATGGGCCCCTACGAAATTGTTCAGGTTTATGACAATGGATCTGTGAAGCTCACAACTATTGATGGAGAAGGCCATTCCTTTATTGTCAATGGTCATCGCCTGAAACTTTATACCAAGCCCATCAGCAAGGAAGATTTTCTACAAATAGTTTCTCAACAAATTGAGGTTGAGATACTGCAGCCCTCAGCTGTAGTCTCCCTGCCTTAGTTTATTTTCTTTCAATTTAAAAAAAAAAAAGAAAAATAATAAATGGGTTAGATATGAAAACCAGTTTCTGGCACACTCTAACCTCAAATTCCTACTTGAAAACCAATTCGTTGGCGGGTAAGAATTCTCTTTCTTTTTCAATGTTTAATGTTTTAGCTGAATATTGACTTGAGGACAAGTCAAAAATTTTTGTGGGGGAGAGGAGCATCAGTATTCTTATATTCTTATCTCTCCATTATAAATTTTTTTTTTTCTCTCATCATTGTAAATTTCCCAAGCAGTTTGTTCCACCATTCCAAACTTCAATGAATAAGCTGTCTTGTCATTGTTTTATATCAGAGGGACCTGGTTATAAATATTATGCAGGGAGACCTGTTCTGTCCAAGAAGACCATGCTACCAGCACCAGCAGTAATGGGACCTGTTTAGACACACAAAAAGGGACCTGTTAGGAGATTGATACTTCAAAAGAAAATTACTTCAACACAGCTATAGCAAGTTTCTACAAAGACTTCATCAAGACTTCATCAAGACTTTATCAAGCACCCAAGCTCAGCAGCACCTGCATGCACACAAATAATTGCATGAACATCTTTAGCACTGCAGAGGGACCTGTTATGAACAGCAAAGAAAATCAAACAACAGTCAAAAAGTTAGCTCTACTCAGCATGTCAATACAACAGCAGTCAAACAGTGTAATACACTCCTTGTTTTTAACACTTAATTTCTTAGATTAATTTTTATGTTAATTCTAATAGCTATGGCTGTTATGATTAATTCCAAGGGCGCATTTTCCCATCCTCCCTTATTCCCCTAATTATTCCCTACTCCAACCTACTCCCTACTTTTAAAAATTCATTCACCCTTCACTCCAATCTTTCCTAAGCATCCTACAGCTATCTACCGCCATACCAACCTCCTAAATCTACACCTCCAATTGGCTGAGTACCAACATGACACGTGGTGATATTTTTGAAAAAAAATTAATAAAAAATAAAAAGGGTAATTATATCAAGGAAAGAGACAACAGGCCTATTCATTATTTTGCATGGGCCGAATGATGAATTCACCACCCGACGTACATACACCTCTCAGCGCTCCTATCATAATATTTGTGCGAGCTATATTATCATTATTCCTCTGTTCTTAAAAATGAATACACTCTGAGGAGAGGAAAACGGTCATTTCACTCATTCTCAGGATTGTATATGTTGGTGTATAACTCCATTTGCGTACGTTGGTGCATAAGCCTCCACAACAAGGACCGAGGGCAGAGAACGCATACGGTTTCGAATCTCACCAAGCTACACAACAAGCCGACCCAGCATTACAGTGAACACTAAAGGAGCGACTGTATCAGGTAATAAACTCAGACTTCCTTGTTATATTTGCAAGTTCAGAAGCTCGACCCTCTGCCAAGATGACAAATAGGGTCGAGCCAAATGTGTTTGATAGCTCTCAGTACCTTGAAGACTGTATTTCGATTCTGAGGGAAATACAGTGGCTACCCTTTTTGGAAAAATTCCATGGAAGCAACGAAGAAGTTGCTAAGCAATTTGCCTTCACGTTTAATGGGGAGAAAGCCCTGATAGGTACTTTCTCATTCAGGGTTTCAGAGGACACCATTGCCCAAGCAATAGGGGTTAGCCCAGAGGGAGAAAAGTATTTTAAAACCAAACAATTCAAAGAAAAATCGTGGACCCAATTCATGTCCAGGTCCCGAGTCTCAGCGGTCAACTGGAAGAAAGGCGTTCCAAGAAGTTGGTTAGTGCATCCTTGGGACGAAATGGTTTACATACTTCAAAAAATTTTAACCTGTGAAGGCCGCTACATCATTGTTTATTTGTATCACATCAAGTTGTTGTTACACATAAAGAAACAATGTGTCATCAGTTTACCATATTTCTTATTGCAGAGCCTAACCAAGATGTGCAAAACCATCCAGAAGCAGAAAGGAAACGAAGACAAAAGTTTATATCATTTTGGTTTAATCTCATTGAACATGAAATGCAAAGAAGAGGGAAAACATGGAAGGAGTTCTTAGCTACCAACCAAATCAGGGATGAGGAAAATAAAGAAGAATCACAAGAAAACTCAGGGTTTATGAAGGACATTGATGAGGAGATTCCAGCATCATCCAAAGCTAACAAGATACCCCCACCTGTGAGAAGCATAAGGACCAGACGAATGAGAAAGGAGGATGCAAAAAGGGCAGAACAAGACAAATTCTTCACCACTTACTCAAGAAGAACAAGAAGGGCATCAAAAGTTCAGTTACAAGAAGACCAACCCGAATCCAATGCACCTATACAGATGGATATTCAGAGCAGTGATCATTCACCCCCAGGGCCAGGAGCCGATGTAGATGTTGAAAGCTATTCACCCCCAGGAGCTGATATAGAGGTCGAAAGTAATAACAAACAGGAAAGAGGGTCACCACCTCCCAATAAGAAGCAGAAGAGATTAGAGAGACAAATCGAAAAATTAAAGGAGGAGCTCATGGAGGCCAACATGCTGGAAAAAGTTATTAAGAAGGAAAATGAAATGCTTCGAACACAGAGTAAATAAATTCAAAAGAAAAATGAAAAGTTAAAGGAGCGGGTTAATGAGCTAGAGGCTAAGCAGACAGACATTTGCAAGTGGGCCACCAAGTGGTACAATCAAAAGAAGACCCTCAAGGAAAAGTACAAAAGACTAAAGCAAGAGCTCCATGACCAGAAAGATGCCCAGGTGAAAAATAACGTAGACACATTGCTCAAGGCAGCAGAGGTACAGGCAGGGACCGAGTTTAAAGGAATCACTTCAGGGTTAGCATGAGGACATGCTAAGTCATTAAGTCGGGGAGAGATGTTGGTACCATTCTATGACCCATTTTTCCCTCCCAAAACATGACCATTTCCTACCTGTTTTCATCATTTATCCCTCAAATGCCTTGGAAATTGATTAATTAATAGTTTTATAGTTGTTGAATTGCATTTAAATTGATTTAGGGGTTTTGTGTTAATAAATTAGGATTTTTGGCCTAAATAACTACAGGAAGTCTCAACAACTTGTAAATGGCTTATCGTTTGACATGTGGCATGACAGCCACGCCAGAGCGAAAGGTATGGGCGAAAAGAGGAATGTCCAAGCATGGACAAGCACCTATCCTGCAGCGGAAACATCCCTCCTATATGCACGGTCAACGCCTGGTCAACTATGGCATGTTGGCACAAAGGCAACAACAGCACACAGTTACAGTCAATTCGATTTTTAGTTGTTTCCTAGTTTTTATGAGCGTAAGTTAGGATAGGAACATCTTTGCGTTTTTGTAAAAGAAGCAACAGCCGCCCATTGATAAACATCCATTTTTCAAAGGATGTGAATGTATGTAATTAAAAGGCCGAACCTGGTTATATGTTAGTTTACCTTTTGATACTTCAGACCTTACGTTTTATATACATTTCTTGTCGCCTCAGAACAGAGATTTTGATTTAATATAAGATTGCATTATAATCTCCGTGCGTTGTTTGATACTGTGATCGTGGAGTAACAATCTTGGTGTGCCAAGAATGCGGACGGGCCTTGCGTGCATGGTATACCGATATTTTAATTACGTTTACATTGCATTTACATTGTTACTTTAATTACATTTTACAATCAAGCGTTTGAATGATATTTGATATCGATTTATATGCACAGGGATTTGATTGATGCTTACGTTTGTGTTTATGAATGCGCTGTTAGATGTCTATGTATGCGCTTGAACAAACCCTCATCTGGATTGTGAATCATATCCTGTAAAGGATTCGATCTAGAGTTGCTTTGTAAAGCACTGCTATGGACGATTCTTATGATTTTTACTTTGCATGTTTATAATAAGTATTCATGACTGTTGAGTGCCATTAAACATGGGTTTCATGTTTGGTGTCTCTGTAAGGGGACCGAAGCCTTTACATACAGTGATACACAGCATGTTATGGATTGCATTTTAGTTGTTAATGACATATGGTTTGATGCTTAGTTAAATATTTGATTGATAGTTTAATATTAGATCTAGTCTCAGCACTGTACTTAGGAATAATAGGCCTAGAGTAGATCCTTTATGTCTATATATTTTAGGCACACGCCTCTAAGTATACGCACCCTGGTTGATAATAAATTTAGCCCAATCTAGCACCCTAGATAGGACACTACAAGTATCTCAAGCCGAGTTGTCAAGGAGGTAGCCTCCACTTAAAGAGAGGAAATTAAGGTACAAGACAAGGTCATGTACATGTAATAGGGTTTCTAAATTAGGGTCGATAAGTTGCAAGTCCGAAGTATAGAAAAGGAAGTCAAGATATGAAAGGTAGCAGAGGTAGAAAGAAGAAACAGGTAGTTGACTATCATTGACTCTATTAAGAAATAGAGGTCAAAATAAGAAGCTTGGTGTCTTGTTCTTGGAGAGGTCAAATAGGTCAAGGGTCTTGGTTTTGTTATTTGTCAATTTAAGTCTCTATAAGAAGAAGAATTCGTTTGGGTTTTCCTCTCAAGTGGGAGAAGTTTTGGCCCTAGTTGATCGCCTATATTTTGTGTCTCTTGTCTCCTTATTGTTTATGCTTTGATAGTTGTTTGAAGAAGAACACTATAATAATCTAACTAAAGAGAAGATCATAATCTAAAGGAGTAGAAAGAATTCATAATATTTTTTCATTACAAGAGAAATCACCTAATTTCTATGCCCTAGATTTCTCAACATAGTGTGCATCACACTTCTCCATATGTGTGATATGATAGATTACTCCTTGACACCATTGCTAATCCATGATGAGAAAGTTTTACCAAACATATATTTTTCCTTGATGATATGATACCACACAGAATTTCGATACACTTCCCTCCACATGTTTTTTATAATAAAAGCCTTGTTAAAAGTGGATATATGTATGAAACACCAACCTCCTTCGTCCATTGGTATTGCAAGTGCTGACCATCATACCATATGAATTTTGTCTTGTAACTATGTTCCAAGCCATAAGAAATGGCTCATGATAGCTTCTATCTTATGGATTATCTCCCTTGGCATTAAATAAAGGTGCATCCAATATACTGAAATGTTTTGTAGCACTGATTTCATCATTACCATCCTTCCTCCCATCATCAACCATATGTACTTCCAACTATCCATTTTTTTGTGAAATCTTTCAATTAACCATGCCAAATCCTTGTTATAGTATCTTTTCGGTTTCATCTTAAACCCAAGGTAGGTGAAACCATCAATATGGATTGACGATGCTACTCGAAAAAGATCACATGTGTCCTTTGTTACATTCTCCTCACTATCATTGTGTAACAAGATTGATTTTCCTTCATTCATACACAAACCAAACACAACTCCAAATGATTTAATGAAGTATCTAATGATTCTCCAATCCCCTACCAAGTAACATGTCATCTACGGACATTAAATGAGAGATGGAAATATTTCTGGTTACTCTTATCCTTTTAATAATTCTATTATCCTTTGAAATTGCCTAGTCTACATAATCCAAGTGTCCAAAGAAACTTTCACATATTGTATTTATTATAATGAAAAATTACATATGGTGTAAATTGATTAAATCTTTTGAAGTATAAACTATTTTTCAAGTTTATTAGTTTGAAAGAAATTTGTATATCAATTATTAGCATAATAAATATGTAATTAATATGGATCATACTATTTATTGTGCAATAGGCATACCCATTTCAAATTATTTATATGGACTTGAGAAATTTTGATTTTTTAATAAATGAATAGATCAAATTTACTATTAAGAAAATATTCTTAGTCTTTTACCCTATTAAATGAATGATATTAAATGACCATACACTATTAAATGAATGATATAAAAGGTATTTAAACAATTTTTCAATTTCATATCATTTATTTAGTACTTGTTAAGTAGATTTCGCTCAGATTGTTTTCTTTTGTTTCAATTGCTTCATTCCTATAGGAGGGTTGTGATTTTTCGGATTGTCTCGTCTTAAGCATTACTTTCTTTACAATTAATTAACTCTACATTCCTCCACATGTGTACATCTATAACATTTGTCGCTTCATCTGCAATCCGTAGGCATCGTTGCTTCTCTCTTTTTACGTGAATGTGTGGGGGAGGGTGCGTGATGGTCTTGCAAGTATGTATTCTACAATTTCACATCTCTAGTTTAATATTTTCCACTTTTTACGTCGCTTGTTCATGTAGAGAAGGGGTAGTCACAGACTTTGTTCATCAGGTTCAGCCTTTTCTGGTTTATTTTTTATTTGTAATGACACTCTTTATACTTGCAGGGTAGTACAGATGATGAATATATTGTATTGCGATTGAATAAGGCTGGTTTATTTTTTATTTGTAATGACACTCTTTATACTTTACTTGTAGGGTAGTATAGATGATGAATATATTGTATTGTGATTGAATATTGATGTAAAATGTGGGGAAGTTGTTCATAGAGGTGTTCCCCAAGAAGCTATGCATGTTCTATAAAAAAATTCTCTGCAAATGTCTTTGTGTTCCTCCCGAAGTTATGGAAACAAAAACTGTACCGTGCAAGAGTCAGCAAGGCGGCCCCAAGTGCCTTTTACCATTTGAATCCATTACTCTTTCTAAGTTTTATAATAATCAAAGTGTAAATGTTGTTGTAAAATATACGGATATAGATCTAGTTTTATAACAAGGGAGCGACTGTCATAGCAGTACTCCCTACCGAGGTGCTAGAAGCATGAACAGTGCCTGAGGTGAGCAAGATACAGTGGGAGATTCTAGGAAAGGAAACAGACAACACCTATTCAGTTCAATGACAAACTTGAAATAGAAATATATGTTTCAATTAATTGGAAAGAGATTTAGATGGGCATACCACCAACATTTTTGAATGCATCTCTGAAACTTCTCATATAATTTTCATACGCCTGAAACGGTGTTCTTCCCTTGAAACCATGGCGAACATACGGTGAACGATGGAAGGTGAACAATACCATGTCAGATGGAACACATGCAAGAGCTGCTATGGGACATGATTTAACATTAACATGAAACTTGGGCCTAAAGTTCTTTTGATTACTTTAATATGAATTAATATCGAAGACCGTAAAAGTTCAGTTCAAACTTTGGTTAAAGAGAGAGAATTTAAAACTGAAGAGGAAACTTTGGAAACTTGGGTTAAATGCGTACAGGGAGAGAAAATTTTGGCTGAAGACAATAATAGTTTAGTTCAAAATTTGGTTAAAGAGGTACAATTTAAAACTGAAAAGAAAACTTTGTTTAAAGGCGTACCAGAAGAGAAAATTTTGGTTAAAAGCATAGATTCATTTACATCCTAAGAAAAACGAAGAAAAACATTGCAATAAGAGCTCAAACTTATTTAGCCAATACTTGTTCAAATAAATGGCATTTAAAATTTAAATTAAATAATTTTTTATTAAAACTTTGGTCAAGTTATTAAAAACAAAGATAATTGGTCCGGTGTTGAAGAGTGTAAACATAACAGCCGGTTTCCTTGAATGCCATGCCATTGATCTTTCTATTTCGACGATAGTTGGAAAGTTGCATGCAACTCATTTTACCAGGTTGCTCGTACAAGCATGACAAGGGGCAAGATTTAGGCACTCGTACAAGCATGTCAGGGGGCAAGGTTTAGGCACGTCAATTTGTTTAATTGCCCGCACCAAAGATCTAGACAGTAAAACTGTTAGGCGATGTACAGAAATTGGCTATGGACTACAATAAATTATTAGTTCTAAAATGAGAAAAATATTGATACATCAATTTACCATGAGCTATGTAGCTAAAAGATCTTGGGATTGAGGTCATGTATTTCGAGCTACCAGAATGATGCAAGAACTTGGCCAAGCCAAAATCTGCAACATGTGCTTCAAAGTTGGAGTGCAGAAGGATGTTGTTGTATTTGACGTCACGATGAATGATGAGAGGTTGGCAATCATGGGGAAGATAACACAATACCTCGACAGCCTCCATTGCTATTTTGTGCCTGTTATCCCAATCCAGATGTCATCCTTTATTTCCATGAAGCAGCTTTGCTAGGCTTCCATTAGGCATGTATTCATACACTAGAAGATTGACGTCATGGTTGGAGCAAAACACTAGAAGTATAACTATGTGACAATGGCAGATTTTTCCTAAAATCCTGATTTCTACAAAGAAACCATAATGGTTAAGACAACCATTGAAGGTGCCAATACTCGTGAGCTTTTTGACTGCAAGGGCCTAGACTACGACACATTTAAGTAATAGGGTAGAGATTAAATTGATGTGTTTCATGCACTAAAGTAACCTGCAGTAAAAATGGACTATTTGTATTGACAAGTGCCTTATTCTTTGACAGAGGTGTTCTTCAACAAGTTAATTTTCTTGCCAATTCTCAGGCTGTTGCATGGTTCTGAAACAAGGGCTTCATACTCAATCAGGATCCCGTGATGGTGCCAATGCATATATAGACTCGCATATGAAGCTGGAGCTATAAAGAAAGAGTAAGCATACATTATAGAAGTTTGACAGAAACATTTTAATGAACTATTAAGTGTATTTTTGCAATTATTTTAGTTAAAGCATAGTAGAATCTAACTTATTATGCATGCTTACCGAGTAAAGTAAATTTCTTTGCCATAAACTATAAGAGAAGCTTTGGGAGTTTCAATTTCTTGCCGATTCTAAGGCCGTTGTGTGCTTCTGAAACAAGGGCTTCATACTCAATCGGGATCCCATGATGGCGCCAATGCATATATAGACTCGCAAATGAAGTTGGAGCTGTCGAGAAAGAGTAAGCATACACTATATAAGTTTGAGGGAAATGTTTTAATGTATTTTTGCAATTATTTTGGTTAAAGTAGAGTAGAATCTAACTTACTATGCATGCTTCCCTTCAGTTTGTGGCTATGGTTTTCTGTTTCCCTCAAACAGAGAACATGAATATTCGCTACTAGTTCGCTTGGTTGGCTTGAATGACATTAGCTCTATGTATAACCAGTTTCACGAAGGGAGATGAGTACTTCATGAAGGGAGGTTAATATACTGAGACGACGACTCAGTAAGAATTTGAGCTTTTGTTCAGACGTAAATAACCTTATTCTTGTTCATAAGTAAATAGGTTATTCATCTGTAATTTGGCCACAAGCTGGCCACAGAAAGGTAGCATTGTGTCCAACACGAGGGAGGTGACGAAATGTAGCATGCCATGAAGCCGGTGGGTGGAAATGAGCCATCCAAACTTTGGTTAAAAATCACAAAGCTAAATAGCAAGCAAGTAAATGAATTTGGTTAAAACTTCTTTTTGGATATGGATATTCAACAACTCGGCAATAAGACCTGGTAAAAATAAAAAGACATCAAAGCTTGAAAATAAAACTTTGGATAAAAACGAAAAACATTAATGAAATGCTTTGGTCAACTCAAATTAATAGGCAATCAGCGCTCATGTAAACGCTATAGTCCCTCTATACCAGAGGTAAGAACTAAAAATGAAAGCATTGTTCCATGTTATAGATAAGAAACTTTATGTTATAATAAAAAATTAATGGTGTTGTAAAATGTGTGGATATAGATGAGGAGCTCTGTTGTGAGTGGGTGTGTTCTTAAAATTCATGTCCCCTAAAAGAAAGCTAAGAAGACCTTTACAATATTTGTACACCCGTGTTTATTTAATGTCTGCGCATACTAAACTGTAGCATTGTCTTTAACCTGATCTTCTCTTTCATGTCTAGGAGATAGGGTTTAATAAATGTGTTTTGTTTATGAGTTATAACATGCGTATTGGACTGTACATGCGTAAGGGTTTCATATCACAGGATAAAGGGTAAAACCTAAATTAATTAAATTGTTCCCTGAATTTGCATTTTGATGATTACCTGTGAATTATTTTTCTCTTTGTTGTTATCGTTATTTTTCATTGCCGACGACCTGCCAATCTTTTACAAGACGAAGATTTTACTCACTCTAAAAAGATAGAAACAAACAACGATGACAACATGATTGTTCTGAAAATATAATTAATAGCATCGGTTTCATTTCTTTGCTTTTACATTTTTATCTTTTTATTTGGTTTTATTTGGTTTTATTAGTATTTTTTTTAGGTTTTATTAATTTATTACTTTGTTATTATTGTTTTAGGTTTTATATTTTTATTACTTTAATAATTAAATTTTAGATTTAATTATTTAGATAGAATAAAATAAATAATATGTTAAATTAATATTTATAAAATTGTAAATAGGTTAACATTTTAGATGAAAATGACTTGATTACTAGAATGATGATATTGTTATAAAAAATATGTGGAATTTTTATTTTATTTTCTCTATTGAAAATCTTTCAGAAATTTAATCTCTTACCGATTAATACAAACAAATTATGTAATTAATAAATGTACGCTACCTTTTTCATTTTGAAAACATTATTTCGGAACCTATAAAATTATTATATAATACAATCTAATAACATAATGAATAAATTGACATTACCTTTTTCATTTTGCAAACATTATTTCACAACCTATAAAATTATTATATAATACAATCTAGTAACATAATGAAGTATTAATCAATTGAGAAATTTGATATATTACTTTAATGACCTGTTGAGGAGATTCATTAAGTTGGTTAAAATATTAATTTCATGGAATTTACAAAATATTTGAAAATCAAATTTATTATATTCATATAATTTAAATTTTTTATACCTCGATTGGGATGTGGGCCAACAGCTGGGATATCAAGGGCACAGTAATGAAGGGTACCTGGGCACTTAATACTGTCCTCCCTCACATGCTCAAGGTAGGGGATGTGGTGGTAGTTGGCATGATTGCATGCTCATGAGGTGGGAAAGGTGGCGGGACTGGAGGCAAGGCAGGGTATAACAGAAGACGAGGCAATTGGATGTGCAGACTTAGCATGATATCTTGCAGAGAAGGGTGGTGTCTCATGGCTGGGGGAGAATGTCAGAACACGAAGAACTAGGGTTGTTGACGAACACCTATGGACTTCGGTGCTCAGGACAGTAGGATATGGCTCGTGATGTGCGAGGCCATGGGCGTGTTAGGAGAGGCCCGAAACCAAGGAACAATAAGGGGCTGAGCATGTCGAAGCCACACAAGGGCAGAAAATCAGTAGAACATCTCATAACAGAGGCGGCGAAGGCTTATGGATAGGGGACGGATGTTGGCATCAAGAAATTGCTGGAAGAATGGGAAGAGAAAGTGAAATAAGCCAGTGAGATAGACGAAGAGATGGACAAATGGAGGACCTTAGTCGCGGATCCGGGAAACCCTTGTGGAAGAATCACTCAATTCAAGCCAACTCTGTACTTGTATTGGTTAATGAAGAGTTTACTAGGCGAGGCTATGGAGGATATCTTAGTGGGAATGGTGGCGACACTACAAAGAATTCCAGACTACAAGAAGGATATGGAGAAAATCCACTTTCAGGCTCATAAATAGGATATTAGGCCAGACAAAATTGACTGCCATATCCCTCGTGTCATGCCCGCAGGCCTACGGTAGTCTTTCAACCGTACTTGGCAAGGTGCGGCACCACTGAACACTTTCTTTTCACCAATACTTATGTTCATGGACTACGCCTAACCATTAGTCTACTTAGTTTGTCTTTTGCAACCAAGTAATTATTATATTTCCTTTATACCAATGAACACCCATACACATTCATTATCATCAACAATTAGACACGAAGAACACAAATGCACAATATAAAGGGAGGGGCAACTCCCTGAACAATGAGTCTACCCGAATTTAATATATTATACAACTTTACAATGTTTATAAAGCTTTACAAGTATACTTGGCAAACACCAAGTTTCATACTTAGCCGATTTTACAATATGTCACACCTTTGTGTGTCAACCGAGTTCATTGCCCGAGCTGGGCGGACGTGCCCTCACACAAGCTGCCAACCACTCCTCAACCGAAATTCGTTTCTTCTTGCACGACGAGTGAGTGACCTACCCGAGTCACCCATGACACCTTTGTTTCACCCGGCGGCGACCTCAACCAAGTCTCCACTGCATACACTTGCACGACGAGCGGGCGACCTACCCGAGTCACCTGAGACACCCGCGTTTCCTTCTACACGAAGGGCGAGCGACCTCACCCAAGTCACCACCTGCAACTTCACCCAAATGGTGGCCGACGTCCTACCTGCACCTTCACACGAGATACAAAACCGTGCCTACCATGTACCTTTGCCCAAGAGCGGGTGCATCAGCATCTGTGCCTCTTTTGCGATCTGCACCTCGCACTTCTCCTTTGTATCACCGAATGATCATCTGAGTTGTGATTGCTCTTCGCTCCATACTCGCACAAAATATATACCGTTGGTTGGGCAAGTTGAGCTACCCAGGACGACTTGCCAAACGCCCTTACACATCGCAAGTTTTCATCCAATTGTTGGTCGACCTTCGTTCAAGTTTCCATTGCATGTAGGTCAGCCTGTGGGTGTGTCCAAACGCTCCCCACACTATATGTAAACCATCGCTCCTCCTCCTCATGCACATTATAACTATGTTACTTCATACATTTTGGTCACGGAAGCTTCGCACTTCATGTTTCCAACTCGCTCGTTCACCAGACGAGTCGCACTTCGCACGGAGCAAGAAACTGAACCGCAGGTCCTTACACCTCACATCCTGGAGCTGTACGATATGCCAACAGTATCTACAAGGACCCAACACCTAAATCATCTGTCTCAAAGGAATAGAAATATTAGACTCCTACTGATGCATAATTTTGTATTATGCGGATAACTTTTAATTTCCATATTGCAATTATCAGTTTATATAGCTATGTAGTGTTTGCTCATGAAACAGAGACATATTTATCCTTGTTGGAAAGACTAAGACAATATTGGTTTTCGCTGGCTTACAATGTAGACCGGTGGCCAACAGATTTGGCTTCCCTTGGAGGCAAGTTGAGGCCACTTGGTGGTTTATCTATGTAGTGTAAACTTGTTTATCTTTAATAGAAAATGTAATGGTCCTTCCAAGCTTAACAAAAAGAAAAATTAATTTTTTTATGGAGTTAAAGTAAAATCATATCTTTAAATATTAAATAAAATGAAAAGTTTTAAATTTATTTTTATTTTTAATTATATTATAAATTTTTATTTAAAAATGATTAAATATCTATTTTTATATCAACTTTTTTTTGTAAGTTTGATAATTGTTGAAGCTACATCATGGTCATTTCTAAGAGTAAAAATTGGGAATAGGGTTGGAATTAAAGTGACTTAACACTAGACTGGTCTTAACAATGTACATGATCACATTAAATATCATTGTTTATTTGAGAATAATATGTAAAATAAGACCTGAAATTAAGCAAGTGACTTAACATCTAGGTCTGTCTTAAACAATGTACCTGATAACAATTAAATATCATCAATTTATCAAGAATAAATATCTAAATAAGACATTTATCCTAAAATGATATCTAAATAAGAGGTGAAATTAAAAAAGTGACTTAACATCTAAGCGTGCTTTAACAGTGCACCCAATCACAATTAAATGTCATCATCTATCCAAAAACATTCGACTATATCAAATAAAATATTCAATTTTGATAAATAATTTATATAAAAAACAAAATTTTGAAATTAATATAACAATTAAAAATATGTTATAAAATATATTCATTGAGAGAATTTTTCGGCGTAAATCACATAATATTTTTTTTGTCAAAGCATTTCGAACCAACAAGTGTGGTTCATCATGAGAACAAGTTGATTAGAAACGCGTGGACAAAAGAAATATCATGTAATTTACGTCCAAAAAATCTATCAAACTTAATATGAATCACATAAACCTCAATTCAATAAAATATATACCTATCCATTTATTTCATGTTTCAACTCTTGATGTTTCAACTTTTTAAGGATAAGAAAATTAGTTTTATGACGTACATAAAACGATGTTCTATTAATTTAGAATGAGGTTGCTTCGAGGAAGTTACATATAAAGAGAAGTTATGTTTTATTATATCTTTAAAAACTAAAATATGTGAGCTGACAGGTTGTCCGGGGTTTGTTCATGATAAGGCCGAGTCTTCATGTAATTATTAATTCTAATTCTGTGTAGATTTTTATAATGTCTCAGTTCCTTAGGACCGTCCATCTGTATCAAATACCTTTTTACAAATTCATGTAATTATTAATTCAAATTCTGTGTACGGTTTTATAATGTCTCAGTTCCTTGAGACAGTCCATCTCTATCAAATACCTTTTACAAAACCATGTGTGACAAATATCTTAAAATATGTGACCCTCAAATAGCTAATCAGTTTAATCAGATTCTCGATATCTCAATTAGTTGTGCTGGACAGTAACGGAGAACATCGATTGCACGCGTGAGATTTTTAATGCATCATATTTGACGTGTTCAACGGCTGAGATAACTGAGGTGATTTCGAAGCGTGTAGCGATTTAATTGATTTTTCTAGATTAGCTGCAAAACTACTACTGGAAAAACCCACTGTTTCCAACGAGTCGGCCTTATGATGTAATCGCGTAGAATCCTCGCAAGTCTGAGCAGCTATCGAGTCGGGGCTGTCCCGGACACTGAGTCCTCAAAATTCTGAAATCTCTTACATTCAGTCAGTTGAATCAGCTCACATGACTATAATCTGTCACTGATTTCGTGCAAATGCAGGCTACCATGGAAACCCCAGAGAAGAAAGAGTCGGAGCAGGAAAAGCCTCATGGAAAATCTATCCAACAAACCTCCCACCTGCGCCAGATGCAGGAAAACATTCTGAAAAGTTCAAGAGCAACAGATAGTAGACACTTGACCGATAGGGACCGCAAGATGGGGTTCGACCAGTTCAAAGAGCTGATGCAGGAGACCAAGAAGAAGATAACCTCTGCTATATCTGAAGTATCTGCCAAGCTTGATCTGAGCAGCCTTCAACTGATTAACGTGCCAAGGTCTATACAATTGGTTTCGGCCCTTTTGAAACTGGAACTCTCTAATAACAATTTCGTGGTACTTATTTCAGTTCAATGAATTATTTAGGGTGAAGCAATCATGTTTTTTTATTTTTCATTTTTTTTAATTAATTCTTTTGGTTATGGGCGTTGCAGTGCTTTCCCGAATGCGTGACTCGCCTGGTGAATCTTATAAGTCTGGATGTTGCTTCAAAATCGCCTCAAATCTCTTCCCAGTTCAATCGGCCGGCTCGTGAACATGAAAACCCTAAATGTTTCTGAGAACGTGCTCGTTACTTTTACTGAGAGCATACGAAATTGCAAGTAGGTTCAGAGTTTTTTTTCCTGATATTCAATTTCTTAGTTCTTTTTCGGTTATGGATATGGAAGTTAATACTGTTGTACCATATGAATTTAACGGCGCGTTGGAAGAGCTGATTGCGAATTTGAACCATTTGGAGGTACTACCCGATAAGCTGGGTTTGAATTTGACGAAACTGAGGAAGTTATCTATACACTCAAATCATATAACTTCTCTTCCGCCATCGATTTCCTACATGAGATCTCTCTGTGTACTGGATGTCCATTTGAACGAACTCAGACATCTCCCTGAAGACATCGGTCACCTTAAAAATCTGGTGGATATACAAGAATCCACAGGTCGTCTGGCGTGCCTGATGGAGTTAGATCGTGAGTTACAACCAGATATCCATGAGTTACAACCAGATATCCATCCTGCCGGGTTCGATTGGGGCTTTGCAAAAATTGCAAATATTAGGGTTAGAAAGGAACCCTCTGGCTTTTCCTCCCCCTGAAATAGTAGAGCACAGCGTAGAAGGGGTCAAACGTTACCTGGGCAAGAGATTAATGAAAAATAAGCACATCAAGGGGCACAGTACAGGGCATCCCACTGTTTGGTTTGGGTGCCTGTCTGGGGGTGAATGGACGCGACCGTTATGTACTGGTACACGTTGTAATGTCTCAGGTCAGTTATCATGGGATGAGTATCGAACAGTAAAAGTGGATCGCCATTCCTCGCTCCCTCGCTCGATTTCTCTTCCCACTGGTTGGTTTTTCTTTTCTCAAAGATCACACGCACGTCGAACTGTGACACCTCTCACTTCGGCATGCATTGACTTCTTGTTTTATATTTTGTGAAAGGTGCTGCATGCTTGATGTTCTGTGAGATAAAGTTTCAGTCGAATGTTTTGACAGCATGAGGATGTTTTTAGAAGTTTGGAGCAACAATTTACATATGGATATATCAGGAGTAAATTTGAATTTTATATCACAAATGGTAATATACTTCACAGCATATCCAATAATATATTAATCGCAAAACTGGGAGTTCTGGCATAGTTTTTGTCTAATCCAAAAATCGACTTGCTCCTCGGTAACTTTCAAACAATCTTGGTGTCTAATAATATATAAACTCTAGAAACATGGGATTCCACATCTTTGTATATATGCATCTATTTTTACACAGCTTGTAGAGCTTTTCTCTGTGTTCGAGTTTTGGCCTAACAATAAACCATAGACTCCTTGGTGTTTATGTATGATGGTGTGACATAATTTCAACAATATACGAGGAACTGTTCGGTGTTTATGTATGATGGCGTCTATTTCACAGTAAGGAGGATTTTGGAGTGCATTGAAATAAGGATTTTGGAGTGCATTGAAATAAGGCAGATCATTAGCATTTTTGGAACACAATGTTTTTACTTAATTAATTGCAAAGTATATTCTTATCTTTTTGGAAAAATTATTGTTTTATTTATGAATATTTTATATAAATTTTATAGGAAAAAATTGAAAACAAATACTAATTCTTAAAAAAAGTTAATAATAACATTGAGTTTATCTTTGGAATTTAAAATGGTCCGTTCCACCATCTCATGTGCCAATGAGAATTGGCAATGCACACTCATATTGTTCTTTATTAAGACATGAAGTATATTGGGGAAGTCATATTGTTTTTTTGGTTAAGACATGAAGTATATTGAGGAAGTTTTATTGGTTTGGTATTTATTACCAATGTTAGTTAATTGATGGATGAAAAACTCAAGTAGTGTGATTTTAAAGTGGATTGTAGTATGAGCTAGTAAAATGTTGTCTTTTCATTTATTTGGTATTCACTAGGTTGCATTTAATGAGCTTTTATATCTCGTCATTGGCTTTGAGGAGGAAACCACACCATCGTGTCTAGTTGATAATGGAGAACACCTAATTCACTCATGGCTTGAGAGGTTTTTAGCTCTGACAATTCTACTCATTCTCATTCTCACCCATTAGAGATAGGCATTTAGCCCCCTTATTTTAACATGGTTTGATAGAGTTTCAATTGGTAACAATGGAGAGTCTCCCAAAAGTGTAGGAAAGAAAATTAGGCTCATCCGAATGTTTCCTTAACCATCATTATGGTTTTTGTCCTCTCTCAACAATTCTATGCTCTCACTGTTGCATGTCTCTCACCCTAGAGGGAGGTTCTTTATCCTCTCAATCAACAAATGCCTCAAGATATTCGTGGCCTTCCCCGTAAGTTGCCTCCATGGCCTAGTTGCTCAAGGTGGCATAGGTGTGCCATATTATCGTATTCCTCATTTTTAGTCCTAATGTTATAATTGTACGAGACATTTCCATCATTGTTTGCTTAGACGAACAACTCTTGCTCCTCTTTCAAAGAGATACATTTTGGGTCATCGCTAAAGTTCCACCACCATTATCGCATTCACTGCTTGGAACTCATCTTGCTCTGGTCCAACTGTTGGTTATAACACTATGATGTACCTTTGGTTGTAGGGGTCATCTATTCACTTAGTAGCCCTTATGTTCTTTTGGCAGACGACAATATAGAGTGTTGAGGGGCACTCCCTATTACCAAGAACAAGGTTGCTCCATATCTCAAACAAGAGCTAAAAAATTGGCCACGAGATACAAATATTTTGCTCCCCAGCTCGTTCAAGAGGATATTAGAGAGGTGGAAAGGGAACTTGCTACTAGTGAGAAATGCACTCTTATAGACACAAAGGTTCTTATGGAGTGGCAGAATAGGTTCCCATTGTAAGTCACTCCAAAGGTCATTATAATCAATACGTGTACATTGTGAACATCTAGTGGCACCTTGAGTTGCTCCTGGGAAGAGTTCTTGTACATTGGAATGAAGTCAAGGAGGATATTATCTTCACTCTGAATCAAATGTCATAGCATATGCCAACAATGGATCACTAGATCTAGATCTAGAGGTTCGACATGGGAATACCTCCTCATCCTAGCTACTCCGAGCTAGCAATAAGGAACTCATCCTTGTCGAAACACTTTATTCACATAATTGAGCATGAATGTATTTCACTTTCTTTGTATCAAGTTTTTTTACGTTTCATTTACATAATTTTCTAGTTAGAACTAACCTAAGCCGCCAAGCCATTACGATATTTCTTTTTTTCTATCTAAAACTCTATTCTCGTACCTTTTGATATTTTGAAACAATTGGAGTTTTTCCTTTGGTCTAGTTTCCAGTGGCAAACAAAAATAGAGTTCAACACCTATAGATGTAAATCTCTTATTCCAAAAAAGAGAATTTATTTCAAAAAAAAGAAAAAAAGAAATCATCCATCATAATTAGTCAATTTTTATAAATGAAATTGAAAATAAATATTAATTATACAAATAAAAAATTGATAATAACATTTGTTCCAACAAACAATTTTGTATAAATTTAAATATGTGCCCACTATGAACAAATTATAAAATTTACATTAAAAAACCCGTCATTTCTCAATATATAATAAG
>APFE030438640.1:0-12559 GCA_000404065.3 Pinus taeda
TTTCTAAAGCATCTGTGTGAAGAATGACTGGTTTTATGGCAGTGCTTACATGGATGAAGATCAAAACAGTGATCTTTCAGATGGCCAACTCGATCACAATGTTGGCATTTCACGATCTGTTGTTGTTGTTTTTGTGGAAGAGGAGCAGAGTCTGGAACAGCTGGAGGTGAACTTTCATGAGGAGCAGGTGAACTGTCATAAATAAATCCAGCACTCTGAAACTGAATGGGCTTGGCGTAGTCTAGAATATGAAAGGACAAGTCCTTGTCATATCCAAGACCAGTTTTGTGCTTGTTGTGGACAAGCTGTTCCCAAGGTCTGATGATGGGCTTGGGAAGTGCAGACTGAATTTCTGCATCTGCATGTACAACTGCTGCTCTATTTGAATGAACTGTAACATTATTGACTTGCTGTTTATGGGAGTCTGTTTCAATCCTCTGAACAGAAACAGGTTCAGAATGATGACTCCATTGTTGTAGTTCTTCTTGCTGTAGCTTTGTTTCCAGCTGCAAAAACTCAATATTTTCCTTTGCATTTTGTAGACATGTCTGAATTTTTGAGAGAGATCCTATGCTGATTTGTAATGTGTCATCAACAGTGGATTGTATAAGAGTTTTCATGAACTCTAATACTTCACTGGTTCTCACCATTTTCCTTCAAAACTGCGTATGTTGACCCCTTTTTTTTATGGATATTTTTTTATCATGACAACAACCAATATTTCACTCAATATATAATGGAGAGGACAATACTGACATCAACGATAAGTAATCTCAGCTCACAACACTTTATGGACTCCCTAACCATAGTGACTAAAATAGTTTTTTTTTGACACCAAACCCTCTCAACAATGTCTTAGCACAATGTCGTAATGATAAAACAATTACATAGCCTTTACAATAATATAATGCATGAGTAAATTCAGCTATCTTCTAAGCGAACGATGAGAACACAGGAGCTTGGAATGATTTCAATCGAAATTTCAGACAATGAGGGATCCCAGTTTTGTAATCTTCAAAGGATCCCAGACTGTTGAATGTTGACCTGCTTGCCACAACAATTGCAACCTCATGAATGAATAATTGTTGTGCCTCTGATTCTTCTTCAACGCTCCTTACAATTGCACATATAGATCCCACTTTCTAGCAGAGGCGACTTGCCCTGTCTTCAAGATTAGAAATCTCATCCAATTACTTGTCCCTTCCAATGACTTGCTGGCTCCTAAACTTTACGTACAAATGAAAACTCATTCAATACCAAGTGAATGCAGGTGTTGTATACACCAAATTAGTTCAACGCATACACCATTTTTTGTATTCACCAAAACTCTTCTCAGCCAGATAAAAAAAAATACCAATGAGCACCTGAAAACCGCCAAAGCTTATCATTCAAATGATTTTAAATGATTTGTAGAAAACCGAAGAGCGTTGTATGATTCAACGCATATACAGATTTTGGACGGGCGCCATTGCTTCAACAACACAGGAATATGTATAAACCCACAGAAACAGATTAAAGAAACAGATTAAAGACTGACAGCGATAACGAACTTGATCTTTAAAGAAGTTCCAAATATTACATCTCTGAAACAATAGTTATAATCAATTTGTTTAAAAAGACCTGTAACAGCTCCGTGGAACTTCAGAGTCAAGATGCCTACAGAATTTAAAACATATGACCTTACTCTGTCGCTTGTATTGGGCGGCATGTGGTTTTTTCACTCGACTGGTCGTCCAGACAGCTTCAGCCCCAATTACTTAAGCGATGCAAAAATGTGATTGTTCATATTCCCCAATTCCATTTGTAGTCAGATTATTTGGATCTGTTGGACGCTTTGGTGGAAATGATAAGCGATGTTTTTTTTTTTTACTCCCACTGATATCAAAAGCTACCTAGCTGATATATTTGGGGTGGGAATGGACACCACTGCGAATACAATGGAGTGGTCGATGGCAGAACTATTCCTCTGTGATCCTTTTGGCACCACAACAATTCAAACAAGCAGCAACACCAAACTCGCCTTCCTCTGTGGCTATTAGGCCAAGAGATCGAATCCCGTCATTTCGTTTGATAAGAATGAAGAAGAGAACACATACACAGCAGTCCCTGCAACCTAGGAGCTCCAACAGCAACGACAACAGGCAATTCCGGCGAGCGAGTTCACATGGAAAATAGCAGAATAGGCAAGACACCAGACCAATTAACGACAGAAATTATCAGATTTCATGTATCACAGCTATAAATCAATATTCGCAATCTCATGGATTCTCTGGAGCAATATTATCCCACAAAAGCCTCCCCTTTATGAAGGAGGTCAAGGAATTGTGTAGCGTGGCGTGACAAGAGTTTTGTTTGCGGTTATGCTGAGAGTAATGGTCAGGTTTTCTATCTGTTTTGAGCCTCCGTCTACGACAAGTGCAACAATTGCTCCAGCGGAAACCAGTGGACTGTGGACATATTGCGCGTTGAACACAGTGAAATGAATGTATGCGCGAAAATGGGCAAGATGGAAGAACTCATTTGCAATCTGGAGAAAATGAAACGAGCCCAGGCCGAGTTGGACGAAGTGGTTGGATGCAGCAGAAGGGTTCAAGAAAGTGACACTGACCGTCTTCCTTATCTCCGGACAATAATTTTCCAGCAGCGCTAGTCCAATTCAATCTCAAAACAATAGAAATCCCTAAATTTTACACTGCCAAACTAAGCATACAACCGCAGATGTTAACATTATCTACTAGAATGTCTCAGATTTTGCAGACATCTCAATACTGATGGCTATTCCTGCATAAGGCATTGAGTTGGTTATCCTATGAACAATTATGTCGGAGCTCAGACAATCAAAAGCTATTCCATACTCATTTATGATAGTGAAAATATTTTATCTCCGTCACTAAGTATCCATGGCTACAATACTTGCAATTATTGCCAATGCCCCTTTGTGCAACATATCATATCCATTTTTGGTACCAAGAGAAAACATACGACAACATTAAGTCTGAGATAAGGTTCGGGATAGAAGCACAGCTAGAGGTGCACTGCAAGGAAACATATGGGACTACGCATGTCAACTGAAATTTTCCATGGTTATTTGCAAAAAGCATTAAGGTTCTAGGAGTGACGTGCTGTAGCCTGAAACGATAGAGCATAGGAAAGATAGAGCACCCAGGTGCAGAGCTAGCTAAAAATAACAGGAGGAATATTTTTTATTTTTATTGTTATTTTTATTTTTATTTTTATTTTTATTTTTTTTTCAGCGATGGGAGTTAGTCTGCATATACAATGGTTCAACAGAGAAATGGTAGAAACCTCAGGGAAGGAATGCCATACCAAGGGAGCATGAGTTGGACAAGGTCGGAATAATAGGAGAGAGCCAAATAGAGGCCACAAAACTAGTGGTTCAAATTGGAGCAACTCAGTAGTGGTTCAAATTGGAGCAACTCAGGAATACACCTGCTCTCTGATATCATGTTAAACACACATGGTGAACTAGAGAAAATAACACACATGGTGAACTAGAGAAAATATGAAAGATAAAGCTTGCATTACAATTTTATTAACAATAGATATACATTTATAATACAATATGGTGACCTTTGGTATCCCAAAGTCCCTTAGACTGCTTTGTCTCTTTAACTTCCACACTAACCCATTTAGGGTTAGGTGTCCAACATACCTAATCTCACAGAAATTTACAATTACCTCGTCTTAGAACAACCGCAACTTTGAGATGTGGGATGAATTTTCCAGTTCGTTTCTTGGCAAAGAGATAACCTTTCTTAAATACACGACGAAGTTCGCAAGAGAGGTGGCGAGAGGATTGGCGCAGGCTGAGTGGGTCACGAACTTGAATCCTTACACCGAATTACAGGATGGGTCAATGTCTTGGGTCCCAAGTTTTTTCGAGATCTTGGCTCCGAAATCGAAGTGGAACCTGATTTTCAACTGGTCTGCAGGTACAGAGGCCATTTAATCGACGCAATCGCACTTTCCTTCATCAATTCCGGGGGCATCGAGGCAGTGGTCGAAGTCCTTTTGCAAATAACCCTGTATTCTCCCGACACCTATAAGGACGGCGTCCTGGGAACTCCATTTGTTGAACCTTTGCTGCAGGTATTAAACGAACTTAGAGACGAATACAACAATAACAATCACTGGCAGCCTTCTATCTGGAACCCTCTGGCAGACTCTCTCCTGCCGCGCACCCATTCTGAGCTTTCAGATGAGGGCACTTTCCACCCAACGGAAGAAGCAGAACAAGAAACCCTTGAAGAAGCAGAACAAGAAAGCCTAGAAGAAGCAGAACAAGAAAACCAAGAAACAGATCAAGAAGATGTTGACTATGATGCGGGGCCGGAAGAATTGGAGTATTACCAGCAATCCGATGACGGAATCGAAACTGAAACACAGGCAAATGAAGGCGCCCCCATTAATTATCAATCCTGCACCTGCAAGGGAACCAAGGTTATTTATACACTGAAATGGAGCTGCCAGGATAGGCACGTCACTGATATCGGGGATACAAAAGAAAACGTCTCCAGTCATACTCTGGAGGACGGAGACTGCGCATCTCGAATTCACAAGGAAGTGAAGGAGATTTTTCCGTTCATCACTGAATTTGAGAATGTTCGGAGCGACCCCAATTTCCCCGCACCTCTCCTCGTATTTAAAGCGTGTTGCTCAAATAACAATTTAGACTGAGGCCCAGCATTAGATGTTTTATAAGCGCCTTCGTTGCAGTCATGTTCTATTATCATTTTGTGTTGGGTTACAGTGATTAATCAATGAGAGGCCATTGATTGTTTTCTTTATAAATTTAAGACCCTACTTGATCACTGAAAATCATAAATTTTACAGCGTTTGGATTAAAAATATGACCATCTTTTATCCAGTTTGATTATATTTAAATGTTGATTATATGGTTCTGTATACTTGAGGGTCATAAAAGCTGTAACAAGAATTAAACCTGGATTATGATAATAGAGTTGTAATTACTTATTTGTATCGTATTTTTGGACCTTTTTAAATTTGGTGTGGGGATTGTTTTTGTTATTATCTTTGGGGGTTAATAATGTTTTTTATTTATTTATTACAATGGGTTAATAACACGAATATTTAATAAATTGGTTTATTAAATCTATGGTAGAGATAATCTTGGGTAAGGTGGGGATAATGTCGTGTATGGTTGAAATAAATAAAATCTATGTGGAATAAAAATATATAGCTGTATGGTAATTTCATTTTCATGTATGGTTAGGATTTCACAATGAAAAAGAAACATTTTTAAAGGAATGTCTCTAATGATAAGGAAGAGTAGAAATTTTTTAAAGGAAGGTCTTTAATGATAAGGAAGAGTAGAAATTGAGGCTGCAATGAGAAGTTGTGCATTGTAGCACCAATAGAAATAATTATGAAGTTGTGCCTTGTAGACCCAATAGAAACAATTATGTCTATAGGTTGTGTCAGGGCCTCGAATTGGCACTACCACCCACACACGAGGAGAGTCGAAAAATCAAATGGCGCGCGTTTAATCGAATGCATGTGGAGGCCGAGTTGAAGGGAGACGCGTTTAACCGAACGAGTGTGCCAAGTGAACCAGCAAGTGATGTGTGATAAGCGTTCAACACAAGTTATCGCAGTCGGGTCAGTGGACCCACGTCTAAGGGCATGCCCGCACCAAGGTGGGCTGCCCGAGCGCCAAGGGGTGATCGAGCAATAGATAGATTTCACATTTTGGTGACCATGATGAGAAGATCTTTTGATGCAATGCATTCGATTTTGGTTAAAAAGCATTAAATCTACATATAACAGCATTGTGGGTTAAATTTGTGTATACGTCCGCAGAGATACTGTGAGCGTTGGTGCATCCGGCTTCTGTTCCACAATGTATAGGCTTAGTAGCAGTGTGGGTGCTGGTTTGTTTTGTAATGGTTCCTTTCCCTTGACTGCATCCTAAAAGAAACTTAAGTTTTTGAGCTGTCTCCCTTACATCCACCTCGTAGTCTCAAATTGAGAATGATAGTTGACTCTTTAATTACTCATTGAGAATGATAATTGAGTCTTTAATGACTCAATAGTCCTAAAGTAAGTGTTGGTCCTGCAAGCTGTATCGTGTATCCTGTATATATCAGATTTTGGTTTGTTGTTGGGTCCCAGTTTTATCTAGATATCCTTTTTTAATTCTTGTACGCTCATCCCATTTCTGATCTGAACGTAGTAATGTCTGCCTTCTATTGATTTGATAAAAATTTGTATCATAACTGCCTTCATACATGGTGGATCATCTGACTTCTTTGTCTGCCCTAAGGCACCGTAGAAAAAGGGAACTTGTTGAGGTCTTATTATCTCCTGTTCAAACTCGCTGAGGTCATTTTCCAGTAGCCTAATCTTAATGCCCCAAGTACAAGTATTTGCTTTTATCAAGGGAGCCCAGATCTCTGGATGAGATGCGGATTTAGCTTGGAGAGGTCTAGTCGTGAGACTCCTCTTGATGGCATTAGCCTCTGTATGCTTATGGGCACCAGAGAGCTTTGAAAACTCCCTGCTCTGTGTGTGCTCTGGATCCAGTTGGCCGAGCGCATTTTTCAAATACCCAGCCATATTGCCAAGATTACCCATTAACAACCCGAGTACCCAGTCCTCCAAGGGTGTGTCGGCGTTGGCTGGATCCGCCATGGCAAATAAAAACGACATCCGACCAATGACGCAAACCCTCAGTATTCTGAGAGGAAACTAGGACGCATCGATCTGCTCGGCCCATTATCGCGCAGCCGCTTCTGGCCAGTTCGGTTCTCCGCACGGCGGAATGATAGAATCCAAGATAGTTTTCTAACTGTTCTGGTCGATAATGGTGTGTATCTTCCATTCCATAACGTTATGCAATGGATCCATGCGGCACATAATGGAAATCCCCTAGAATCAGGAATGAAGAGCATGCCCAGAACTTGAATGGGGATCGATCTACTGCAGGAGATTTGTAGCCTAGTTTGATACAAAGCCAAATCCTTGATAGAGTGGCTGACCCAGCTACCACTTTTTTGTGGGGGACTTCGCGCTGTTTCTCTGATGCCCCCATCTCTGACTACGTAGAACATTTCAAAAACCTTAGCCATCGTTTTCGCCTCTCTCTTTTGATCATATATTATAAAAAAAATAGATTTGTATTATTTTTATTAAATTTTAAATTGTAATAATAATATGCAAATAAAAGAGAAGATGGATATTACTCTCTTAAATATGCTTTTGCCCATTACCACCCATTTAGGGAACATCTAAATTATATAATTAGAAGCAAATTAAAACATGATCATTAAATCATATCTTTCAATACATAAATGAACGAGTTTGTGTAAACCCAATACACTGAAAATTATACAAATTTATAAACCTAGGATTGCAACAAATTTGGGAAAGGAGAAAAATAAAATGTAAGCTATTACGTTTTCACAGAAAGGAATGTAGAAAAGAGGTGGCGTACTTCTCCGTGGCTTCATTGACTTCTGCATGAAATATTTTCGTAGCGGCAGAGGGCAAGCAAACGGGAACCAATATACCTTGCACCCCACTTGTATTTCAAAGTGGAATGAAGAAGCTGGACACGCTAGCACTGCTCCCACTCCCCCTTTGCGGGTCCTCTGTATGCCGCTCTACCCCATCCGAAATCCACATCCCCGGGTGCGTCTCTAAATCTTCAGGCAAAGGGATTATAGAAGACCAAAGCCTTGGCCAGCAATTCTCTGATAACTCTGGCAGATCCTCACCCTTCTTCAATGACAATGATTGTATCATGTCAGAAACAATTCAAAACTTGTTTTGCAATACATACACATTCCTCATAAAACTTTGTTCATATTTTTTCTCATAACTATGTCACCAATAGTGCTAAGATCTTTGCAAATACGAACAAACTCTGGTGATGCCATCCTTACAATGGCTTGGTACTCAAACTCGGGAATACCCAAATACTCAGTGTTAATATCCATCAACTTCATTTCCAAATCTGAAGTCTTATCCTGGTCTTTCACAAAGAAAAGAGCATTAAGTAAAATTAAAAATAAATAACACTGTAGCGACCAATGAAATAATATAATTCTAATCTATATAAAAGCACTGGAACAAGAGTATCATAGTCTTATGTACAGAAAGGAAACCAACATACAAAAATACTACAAAAACTAAAAATGCAAGGAAAAACGTCGTCTCCGTGCAGTGGAGATATCATCTATCGAATTGTACTTGACAATATGGAGATATTGTCTACCGAATTGTAACTAATTGTAACTGACAATATGGTTTCAATCGATTTGATGGCAGAAGTTATTCGAATCATCTAACATAAAAATCAACGTCACAAAGTGGCATGGCATGGCAGGGACTTCTTTCTCATAGGGAACGCATTACAATGTAAGGAGTAATTATCTCTTACTCATAATAATTTTCAAAAAATTAAAATTTTATTTATTTATAATAATAAAAAAATATATTAACAATAAAATAGAAACTATGGTGAAATTGTTCTATTTTAATTTATTTTTTAATTTTTCTTTTATCGTAAACTTCTTTTATATTATGAGATATGATTCATGTTTTGTTTATTTTTTTTTATTGTACATTTCTTTTCTTTTATATTATGAGATATGATTCATATTAGAAAATGTTTTAGATAAATTTGATAACTTTGTAATGTAAAAGGGTAAAGACAAGATATTTCTAATGATAAAATGTTAAGCATGGTTTTTATTTTTTAAATTTTTGTTTACAAAGAGTCCTCTACCACTTATACATATCAAAAACATGATTCAAATACGGCCTCTACAAGATTTTTTGAATTTTTTTTGCTGGGATTCCTAAGTCCAATGTAATCACATCAAACAAAATGGAATAAGCTTTTTCATTTTTTCCTTTTAATTAAAATGAAATAGAAAATATATGATTTTAGTGTTGAATTTACATGCTATACACATCTTTTGCAGGTACAAGCTCGTGATATTGTCCTTTCCATATATAGATCGCTCTCTTAATATTTCCCAAAAATAGATCTCAAATGACCCACCCACTTGTAAATTGTGCTCTATTGATATTTCCGACAAATAGATTTCACATGGTTCACTCATCTACAAATGGTAATTTGGACTTGAAAATTGTTTATTTTCCATTGGTGATAAAGTTTTATCTTCCAATATTACTTAATATCATGATCATTTCAAAATCTAATATGAAAATGATTTAATTTGGTTCAAATGATAATTTTAATGTAAAACTCACCCATCATTTCATTATTTTTATAAAAAAAAATATTGGTTTTGGTGGGCAATTCCTCCTCCCAATATATATATCTAACTTCTCATAAAGGTGATATGGCCCTTGGGACTTCAAGAACTTAGAGAGAGAGAGAGAGAGAGAGAGAGAGAGAGAGAGAGAGAGAGAGAGCTTGGAAATAACATAGAACGCAAACCTAAACCGATTCCTTTCCTAAGTCCAGTGTAATCACATCACACTAAATGGAATAGGTTTTTTCATTTTTTCTTTTTAATTAAAATGAAATAGAAAACTATATGATTTTAGCGTTGAATTTACATGCTATACACATCTTTTGCAGGTACAAGCTAATAGAAGAAAGATATTGTGCTTTCCATATATATATCACTCTCTTAATTTTTCCGAAAAATAGATCTCAAATGGTCCACCCACCTATAAATTATGCTCTCTTGATATTTCCCACAAATAGATTTCACATGGTCCACTCATCTACAAATGGTAATTTAGACTTGAAAATTGTTTATTTTCCATTGGTGATAAAGTTTTATCTTCCAATATTACTTAATATCATGATCATTTCAAAATCTAATATGAAAATGATTTAATTTGGTTCAAATGATAATTTTAATGTAATACTTATCCATCATTTCATTATTTTTATAAAAAAAATTATATGTAATGATTGTGTACATCCATTTCAATATGACATGTTCTTCATCAAGAATTAATAAAATAATAAATCCACTCCTTTGCACTGAAAATGGATTTTGAATCTCTTGATATTTCCCACAAATAGATCTCGCATGGTCCACTCATCTATAAATGGTAATTTAGACTGGAAAATTGCTTATTTTCCATCGGTGATATGGTTTTATCTTCCAATATTACCTAATATTATGGTCATTGCAAAATCTAATATGAAAAATGACTTAATTTGGTTCAAATGATAATTTCAATGTAATACTTACCAATCATTTCATTATTTATATATAAAAAAATTATATGTCATCGTCCACTCATCCACAAATGGTAATTTACCCTGGAAAATTGTTTATTTTCTATTGGTGATAAGATTTTATCTTCCAATATTACCTAATATCATGATCATTTCAAAATCTAATATGAAAAATGATTTAATTTGGTTCAAAAGTTAATTTCAATGTAATACTTACCAATTATTTCATTATTTTTATATGAAAAAAATTATATGTAATGATAGTGTTCATCTAATTCAATATGACATCTTCTTCATAAAAATTTGATAAAATATTAAATTCACTCCTTTGCATTGACAATAGATTTTGAATGAAGTATAAATTATTTCACACTCACAATAATTTTCAAAAGAAGTTAAAATTTTATTTATTTATTAATTTATAAAAAAAATATATTAACAATAAAAATAGAACGATGGCTAAATTTGTCCGTTTTTTATTTTTATTTTTTTTATTGTAAATTTCTTTTATATTATAGTATATGATTCATGTTAGAAAATGTTTCAGATAAATTTGATACCTTTGTCACGTAATAGGATAAAGATAAAATGTCAAGCATGTCTTTTATTTTTAAAAATTTTGTTTACATTAAATTTTTTTATATGTAATGATTCTTGAATTTATGCTTTAAAGCGTTTCTTATACAACATTTGATATAATTGCTAATTAATATTTTGTTTTCCTTACTGTTTATGGTTGGTTGTGAAATTGCTAATTAATATTTTGTTACTGTTTATTCACTTATTTGTTGAAAATGTAATTTCAACGTTGTCGTACCATTCCCCGAAACCACAGTTGCAAAACCACAAACCCCCTTGAGGCATATCGGACCGCTCTTTGGCATGAAGTGGTTTCCGTACACAAGGGCCCGATAAAATTTAGGGTTCCCTGAAACCACAGTTGCAAAACCACAAACCCCCTTGAGGCATATCGGACCGCTCTTTGGCATGAAGTGGTTTCCGTACACAAGGGCCCGATAAAATTTAGGGTTGACGCGTGGATGAGGCGTGACATCACCCTCTGACATTTATCGGAAGGTAAATGTGGACTAAAAAGGCACCCTCTGACATTTATCGGAAAGTAAATGTGGACTAAAAGGCCTTCCGATATTCATCTCCTTCGTCCGTTGATTGTTCAAAGTTGCATACAAGGCTGCAATAAATGTTATGTGGAGTAAAGTTCGGTTAAAAAGGGGCTTCCGATATTCACCTCAGCCGTTCGATATTGTTCAAAGTTGCCAATAAATGTTATGTGGATTAAAGTTCGGTTAAAAAGGGGGTTAAAAAGGGGCTTCCGAGCCATTCGATTCCAGGAGCGCAAATCAACCATCACAAACCTGCATCAAATAAAGCTTAGCGTGGAGTAAAATCAAGTTTTAAGTTTTATTTTTTACCATAACTTCATTAAATATTTGTCATATGATTAGGTGTATTTTTAATTTTCTTTTACGGCATGTATGGGCGTAAATTAAATAGAGGCATGGGCAATGTCATATAGTTTAATTTTATTGTTTTTTAATTATTCACGGACGTAAGTTTGTTTTGACTGAACAAGTAAAAAAACATGTTGTCGTTGGTCAATTTGGTAAGTGAAAACAAGAACGCACAGCAGTGCAGGAGCGATGGCGAAGAAGTGAAGAAGAAAACCAGGGGGAAGCTTGTATTAGAAAAACCATGAATTGTTTCACTGAAAAGGGAACACTAAGTTTTGTAAATGTAAAACCATTTTTACAGCAATAAATGTGAATGTAGATTTTACACAACAGTGTAAAAATCAATTGTAACAGAGGCAGAGTAATTTTGTTTCTTTATGGGTGAAAAGTTTTGGTGAATCCCTCTGAGTGAAAGAGGATGAATATGTATCAGTGATTTTTATTTTAATGAATAGAAATCTTTTATGGTGGTGCAATACTCTGTTCTTCAGTAAAAAAAAATTAAGCTTCCCTGTGCAAAAAAGATCCTGAAGTAAAGGAAACAGAGCATTGCCTCTGTGTGCTTGAATTTTTGTGTTTTTGGGATTTTACCAGAAAAATCCCCAACAGTGGTATCAGAGCAAGTTTAGGCTCTTTGAAGGTGACAAAGAAGCTGAAGAAGCAGTCAGTGTTTTAAATACACAGTCAAGGATTTAGAAACATAGTTAAAAAGTGCTAGAATGGCCAGCACAAGCACTGGTATGGGTATGTTTAACACCCAACTCCCACAGTTTAATGGGAAAAACTATGACTATTGGGAAATAACCATGACAGCCTTGTTTGCCTCTCAAGATTTATGGGAAATAGTTGAAGATGGTTTTGAAGAACCAGCAGATGA